>JAVSBS010006088.1:88237-100048 GCA_033124195.1 Coracias cyanogaster
ATCTAAAAAAACCCCAAAGTAAACAAAAAGGCAAAAAATATTTTTCTTCATGCTGATATAAGTACCAGCCTAATCACAGCAGGTCAGAATTGCTGACAAAACCAATTGAAGAATGAGAGGTGGCAAAAAAAAATGCAGTTCTGTGGCACGTTTAAATTATTTGTAATCCCTATTACCAAAACCAACCTTCAATAGTTTGTACAAGGAGAAGGTGCATTCCTAATCCAAATTCATGATGTTAAGGGTAGAACACTTTTACCACTGCATGTAGTTTCTATCACAAAGAAGTAATTTTTCTACCAGAGCTTATACTAGGTCCTGAAAACAACAAGCTATGTAGGAAAGAGAGGATGATGAGAAATGAAAATGGTAAAAATCATATCCTTAGTGAACATAGCTATTCTGGGAAAAAACATAAACACCAAAAGATATAAATCATATTCATTTTGGTATTTTGTTTGAGAAGCTCGTGTATTTTAATTTGTTTTTCTTTTCTATGAAATTCCTAAAATTCTTTCAGCTTTTTTCTCCCTACATAATAACTTTCACAATTAACCCCACTCCTTAAACCCATAATTTTTCAAACAGCCTGATTACTTTCATTATGATACAGAGAGACTGCATTTCAAACACATTCTTATTAATTCAGAAATACTTTCTCGGCTTTATCAACTTTTTTTGTCAAAGGTTTAATTGCATTCTGACCTTTTTTAATTCAGTAACATATACTTAAAATTGGAAGTCCTTTTCAGACCTGAACTACGAGCTTTTATTATTCATAGCTTGGTATGAGGTTTTGCAAAAGAATACATTATCAAATTTTGAAATAAAATTGTGATCTATATAGCCTAAATGAGAACTGCAGGATCCCACGTAAGCAGTCAAAGGACTTATAAATATTTTAACATGTTCTTTTTCTAAAAAGATAACTTTGTACTAATATCTAACTCTAAATTAACAACAATTTATGTTCCAAACTTTTACATTCAATACACATGAGAAACACATTTTCAAACCATATCATTATCATTCATTCTCTGTTAGCGGACCAAAACAAATACTTCGGATTTGGAAAGACCCTTGAACATTTGTAGAATAATTCAACCAAAGAAGTTGTTTATTTCTAGATTTCAAAAGCTATTGCTTTATCAAAAAATACAAGTATTATACAATTGCAGCAATTTTAAAGCAGTAATATCTACACAATTCTATTTAATGACCACAGAATGAGCATGAAAACAAACAAAGGATTTAAATTAGGTATTAAAATATTACAGTGAGTAGATGCAATTTAGCAAAAAATTCACTGACTGCTACTAGATCCCCTGAATGGGGATGAAAAATACTGAATTCATTTTGTATGGATTCTTTCCCTTTAAGTGTAATCAAAACAAGAAGTTTGTGTAGTGAGTTACAAAGATGGTGGGTTTCTTTTCACAAACATAATTAACATGTAATTCTTTATGTTCACCTTTTCAAAATGACAGAAGGACAACTTTTTTTCTAGTTCTGTAAACAAAGATTAGAACACCAAGACAGTAATGTCTCCTTCTTGTATAAAAAAATGTGATTATAGCCTCTAAGATCAGATAATTTTAGTTTGCTATTTTCAGATTAAATATATTTATAATGATATTTTTAAAATGAATTTTATCTGTTCCTATGTTTTCTTCCATTAGGTCAAAACAGGTTTATTTTAACTTGCAAAAATAGTAAAACTTATCAACTAGAATGCCAATATTACAGGAGTAGTCAGTGAGATGCCTTTTAAAACTTAAAACAATCTGAGAATTCACATAGAAGACACATGTTGCCATACTGATCTTGTTGTGAGATTTAATTTGCTTTGGTCCCTTTTTAAAGAAAAGGCATCAAGGTAAACACTATGATTTAGCTGCACAGTTTAATCTTGTTGATGCTTAGGATTAATTTGGAGTAAGAATGCCTCTTTCCAAATTCAGTGCATTTTGCAAATAATTGAGCTAAGCAAGAACAACAAAGTACTATTATTTCAGAATTAAAATTCAATGCATGCAGTTATGCAGAAATAGTTCTGAATAGTTACTAAACTTTAAATTTATATCTTATATAGGTCTACAACCGTATAGCTATGTAGCCAGCCCTTACAGGACATTAATCATGGGCTTAAAATCGGAAATATGCAGAACCGTTACAAAATCAAGGGCCATTTATGCACATTTTTTGGGTACATATTAACATAATTAATGAATATTGAAACATTTCAGACTCTTGTTTTCTAGCTGTGGTTTTTTCCCACAGAATTACAGTATACTGACCAAGAGTTCAAAGTGTTTTCGAAGAAATATGTAATGCCTGGCAATTACAATGATTTTGTTTTGTTTCTGTAACTACAGAAAAGAAAGAAACAAATAAAAAACTACCATGTATTTTGCAGGAAAGAACAAAATCCTGCAGTATTTTCCTTTGTCAGAGCAAACCATTTTCTCTTAAGCACCACTTGGCAGACAAACTAACAAGAAGGAAATGAACCATGATATACATTACATCCAAACAGGGAAAAAGAAAACCTCTCACAATAAAACCTTGATGCTGTGCAAGTATAGCAGGATTTAAAATATCAGTGTCAGCATTTATTTCTTCTTTTTATCTTTTCACTAGAATTATGACTCAGGCAAAGAAACATAGTTCAGATTTTATAGAACATTTTGCCTAGACACATTTAATTACTGAAATATTTTTTCATGTTCATTAAGTAGTATTAAGTAAAATATATTTCTTTTAAAATTACTTATTTAATCAGATTTACAAATAAATATGATGAACTGATGAAAATTAGCCATTAGATGTATGTTGGATATTTTGACTATTTGCATGTCCTTAAAAGAGGTGGAAAATACAGACATTACTTTAGCTGTACCTTTAAATGTTAGCTAATGGTGGACAACATTCTCACCCTTTTGCAGTGATGGGCAGCCTCTAAGACTTTAGAAGCTATCTAATGTAAAGTTTGAACTAGAAAACTTCTATTCGCCTCCTTCATCTACTTAAACCACAACAATCAATGGTTGCATGCCAAATTAAACAGCAGCCTCAAGTAATTCTACTACGTCAGTATTGTTTTCTTGAGTGCCTGCTACAGAACTCAGCATGGATCTGAGACTAAATGAAGTGGCATGAAATAAAGGAAATAAGGTTGGACCGTGCCAAACACTGAGGAAAGAACGCAGCAGTCCACTGCTATGATGCCTTCTTGCATGCATGCTGAAGTATTGGCAATTTGTTTCCAAAAAAAGGATTAACAACAATAGCAAAAGCGACAGTTGCACAGCATCTCAGTTCTACATTGCACTAGCTACATGCCAATGTTTTACTGCGGTAGGTGGACACTAGAGAGACATTAGGTCTGTAAGATTGCAACTTGTGTTACCAAAAAATACCTGCTGGATATTTGACCAGACTCTCTTATTGTGACTGTCTTAAGGTAGTATGTTTTCAAGCTGTCAGATACAGGGAGCAAACACTCTAGACATTCAGCTGTGCTTGGAAAGCTTGTAGATACCAAGAAGTCATCGAAGCATAGAATTTCTCAAGTTAGAAATGACCCATAAGGATCATTGAGTCCAACTTCCTCCTCCTCTCAGGGATACCTAGAGCTAAATCATATCACTAAGAGCATTGTCAAGATGCTCCCTGAACTCTGACAGGCATGGTGCTGTGACTACTTCCCTGGGGAATCTGTTTCAGTGACCAACCGGTGAAGAATAACCACCACTTTTTCCTAATGTCCCATCTGAACTTCCCTTGATGCATCTTCCTTCTGTTTCCTTGTGTCCTAAGTCAACTCAGCAGTCACTACCATAATCTAGTGGAACACTAGTGCTTATGATGGAAGTATATGCATCAAATAGCAATTAAACTGAGGTAAACTGTCTGTACCTCTCAGTCTGATTTTGAGAAATTAGAAGTTATAAGGCCTCAAGATAAAAACTAAATTCTGCAAAATTTTGCGTTGCTGAAAATCACCTTTGGATCTTACCTCATGATGAAAAATTAGAGCATAGACTTATGTTGTAAGCCTGTGAATTTTAGTCCAGAAAGGGCATTTCTAAGGTCGCCTAAAGGCCAGTTGCACTGAAATCTCATTCTGATAATGGGTAAAGTTTTGTTGGATAGAGATTCCCTTTGCTACAAGAGCTATTAATTGTTCCTTGTGCTGATTCAAACACTGCTATGGCAACAAAAATAGTAGCATAAATCTCTCTTATATACTTCAATAAGTAAAAAAGCTACCTTAAAATCTAGTTACTAACAAATTACATAGTACCACTTGCCACACTACAGGTCTAGTCCTGTTGGCTTCATTAGGAGTAGAATCAGCTATGATTGCAAAATCCCTCCTTTTTGTGTTGAATTAAAATATCTATACATTTAAAATTGGCATCACGCTCTCGACATGAACAATTTAAAACATTCTGCAAATCTGACATATTTTGCTCATGTATCATGTTCATTTTCTGTAACAATTACCACTTCCAGCAAAATCTTATTCTAGTCCAATAAATAACACAGAAAAAATAAAGCAATTCATGATAACCCAAATAATTAAATAGTAGGAGTAGGTTAAAGATCAGCATTCATTTTTCAAATTAAATTTAAAAGTCTGCAGTAGTTACTTTAGAAGATTGGCAAGTTTTACAAATAACATCACCAAGCCTTTTAGAGAGAAACACAGCCGCATTAGAATGGAGTCATTAGGCAATGCATTTATTTTGAAGCCAATTAACCTTTTGTCAGAGAAATGTCGGAGCTGTAATGGTTTCAGCAGTGGAGGTCAGCCTGTAACAGAGGCACGTATGACAGCGATTACGCTGTCTGACATATGCTGTAGACTGAGAGTACAGCTGTGGAATGAGAATCTGCCTTCGTTTGTATTCTGCTCTGCATTTTCAGGGAGCAGACAATCTTGACCTATCCATTTAGGTAATTAAAGCTTCTATTTGGAAGTGTCCTGCAGGAAGGTGAAATTTGGGGGAGATAAATGGCTGCTGCTCACTGTATCCAGTCACTTCCATCATTTGATGGACTGCCTGAAACAGGCTGCATTGCCAGGTCCTCATAAAAATAGAGATGGATTGGGCAGAAGACAATTCTCTAAGGCAAAGCAACTCTGTCATCTTCCTTTTTGCAGCATATAATTTCATTGTTAGCTATGGTAGACAGGTGATTCAGGGGCCTTTCTCTAATGGCTTCCCCACCATCTTCCATTTGCTAAGAAATTATTTCAGTGTATTTACTTACAAGTTAACTTTGTTTGACAATGAGAGATGTCAATTCAATAAGCTCAGCTGGCTGTCACAGCTGTGCCATGACTTACCTTCCAGGCGATTTTGTTTCCTTTAGTATCATGCTCAAGGGCAATCGGGAAGTCTCCTCGCTCATAAAACTTGCGAAATGCTGTGGGCTTTGTTGGTCTTTCTTTAAATGCTCCTGCAAGTGGGGGCCCTCTTACCTTCAAAAACCGAAACAAAATAAAACAAAAACCAACATAGTTCAGTGATAATGTATTTTTAGAAAAAGCCTGATTTATATCTTTCAAAATAGAAACAGATACAAAAGAAGAATAACATTGATCTCCCAAATTACAGTTTGCTTTCTTCTTTACATTTTATACCTCGCTACTTTGAAAGTACACTTTGGCACTGATCTATAGGTTTTGTTAATTGTTTTTTTTTTATTGTTACCACTTTCAAATTGTCCTGTAAAAACTGCCTATATTTCAAAGTAGCTATCTCCGTTATCATAGCATTTTTCAGCCAGAATAAAAAACCAAGAACATATTGAGATTATGTAATAGACATTGTTGGAAAATTAAGCATTTCTCCTTTTTATATTTATTTCTTTCTAGAAGTCATCAGACATTCCATCTAATATATCTTTCCTCACCTTCCATTGCCTTTCCCTAGCTATTACCTAATCTCTTTCACCATATCCTTTTCTCAAATGCAATGGATCTGGCTTTAATATGACTTCCAGCACTTCAGTATTGATGGCTGAAGCCTTGGAAGAAATGAAGGAAAGTCTTCTTCCAGACCTCTCCTCTCTGCCTGTGAAGAAATTTGATTTAGCTCCACTTAGTTCCTTACCTAGTTATTGCTGGTCAGTATATCACATAGCCTGAGTGCCTGAATGGCAGTCTAATTCTAAAATGCTCATCCTTGTATTTTTTTCTCGGCCAAACATAGTAGTAACAGCAATTAACAACTGGCACTAAAATAATAGAATTTCAAGTACTTATAAGAAATCTATTTCTGTTTAAGCTAATTAACAAAGATAACCTCAAATGTTAAAAGAGATTAAGAGAGCTATGCTAATCTCAAGTGTCCTTGACAACTGATTCTTCCCTGAGAAACTCTTACCTTTTTTTTTCTTTTTATAGCCATACATCTAGGATAAGAACTTCCTACAATTCTCTGCATATTTCTTTTGTCAAAAATGCCTTTATGACTTGCTACCTTTTATAACATAGAAAGTGTAATTTTCAAAAAAAAGGTGAGAGCTTCAAGGATCATAAATCATACCCAGTGTTTTGTATTGTTCTATTTGTCTCTCTGTCTTCAGGGACCCTTACAGTTTCTAGCCACACAGACATTCAGCTTTCCAATGAACAGAATGCAAACACATAACCTCCTTTGTTTCATTTGTGCTCTCCTCTGATAGGACTGTGCTAACTACTGATCTAAATCTGACTTGGCACTTTTTTCCTCCTAAGTATTTTGACATCATTTTCCACTGTCTGAGGTAAAGGGGTCCACTAGTGATATGCCTACATTGTGCTACAAATTGTTTAAACCATGACCTATTGTCACATACTGCTGTCACTGATAGACTGTGTCTAGTGAGAATAGATTTGATAAGCATAGCTGTAACTTTGCTTAGTAAACACATGTGCAGCAGCTGAGAGTAATGCTCCAAGAAAAGCATTTCTAACCAGTGTCAATAAATCTACGCTTATTGTTTTGCAGAGGAACAATTTGTTCTGTGCCACTAATACAAGTACTTTCACTTGTATTGAATATTTTTTTGCATTTCAGGCAAGTCACTGCTCATTTCAGGCCACTAGAAAAGCATCTATGTTCATCTTGTGAATTTTTCACACACAGGACCTACACCTGTCTTTAAAACATTGTTTTCTGTACAATATTAGGAGTTACTGCTCTATTAAATTTTAACTTAGATTATTGATAAAGAATATGCTGTCTTGATTCCATGAGATACAATTTTAATTTTTTCTTGCAGACTATCATCATTAGAGGTAACTAAACTTCCCAACTCATGTCAGTAAAATTGTTGTGGACCTTTTGCTACTGTACCTTTACATTCTTCTAGAAAATGTTTCTGTTAAGTCAACTTATTCAAATTCCTTATTGAGCAACAAAGAAACTAGAAGGACTAAAAGGATCTTGGTTATCAAATCCACTCTGCATTATCCTTACTTCAATGGTAAGAAACTACATCTTAAACAGTATGCCTGTTCTCTGATCTGTCAGCTCAGAAAAATATATAGTAGAATTAGAGAGGTTCAGAGGAGGATAATGACTGAGGGTATGGGATGTCTTTCACAAGAAAAGAATAAACTGGGAAAAATTATGATTAAGGAGCGATAAAATAAAGATCTTTTAAAATCATGACTTCACAGACAGGATTGATAAGGATAGATTTTCCACTGTCTTCTTCAATAAAAGTACAGGACATCAAAAAATCTAGTAAGTGACATGTTTGGAACAAATAAAAGTAATTATATATTCATGCAGCAAGTAGTGCATTTATGGAATTCCTTGCTGAAGTCAGTGTTGGAAATGCTAAAAGTTTCTGTACATTCAATCTCTGGCTGGAAAAGTTGATGAAAGAGAAATTAATTCAAGTTTACTAAATCCACATTATCAGTGATCAGAAATACAAGAAGTTTTATCCTTTTTCACGTGATACAGTCTGTCTGATAGATCTCCTAGCATTACATTTAGTCTCTCATGGCCACATCACCTGGTGTCTCATAGTTATCCTTTGATTAAATGCCACAGCAACTATCTTTCCAGTTGATGAGCTCTATGTTAAAATCAGAATTCCTTGCCATTAGTTTTAAGTGCATTATCTCTACTTTTTACTATTATATTTAATTCCATTTCTATTACACCAGTTCTCAAGGGCTTCCAGTTCCATCTGTGTGACACCATGATCTTCACCTGTTTTAATAAAAACTCCAAACATTATGTCAAGTATAAATTTCGTTATACAATACAAATATTTTTTTGCCAAGATCACTAGTGGAAATAATAAATAAGGTTAGCCCTGAAGCCACTTCTTAAGAAGTTCCATTAATAACTTTCATCTATTATCATATCTCTCATTTAAACACTACACATTATTATTTTCTCCACTTTAGTATGGAGTTTTTTACTGTGTTGGGTTTGTGTCTGGCTGGGTTTTGGTAGTGGGGGAGGGGCTACAAAGGTGACAACTTTAAGGACTGTCTAGAAGCTCCCTTGCCTCCAAGCTGGACCCAACTCTCGCCAAGGCTGAGCCAGTCAGTACCTCTGTGATAACATATTTAAGAGGGGAAAAAAACTTGCTTTTTTGGGGCAGCGAAGGAGAGGGGTGGGATGTGATAGGAACAACTATGTGGACACCAAAGTCATTGAAGAAGGAGGCAGGAAGGTGGAGCCAGAGCAGAGATTCCCCTGCAGCCCATGGTGGAGCAGACATCCACCCGCAGCCCATGGAAGACCCCATGCTGGAGCAGGTGATTGTGCCTGAAGAAGGCCGTGACTCTGAGGGAAGTCCACAGCGGAGCAGTCCATCACTGGGAGAGCTGAACCCCATGGAAGGGACCTACATTGGAGCAGTTTGTGAAGAGCTTCAGCCCCATGGGAAGGACTCATGTTGGAGAAGTTCATGGAGGACTCTCTCCCATGGCAGGAATGTTACACTGAAGCAGGGGAAGAGGGGGAATCCTTCCCCCGTGGGGGAAGGAGCAGCAGAAACAATGTGTGACGGACTGACCACAACCCCCATTCCCCATCCCCTGTGCTGCTGTGATGGAGGAGGTAGAGAGATCAGGAGCACAGCTGAGCCTGGGAAGAGGGGAGTGGTGGTGGAATGGTGTTTTTAAGATTTGGTTGTATTTCTCATTATCCTACTCTGAACTGATCGGTAAATTGGTAGTGGTGCTGTTGTTTAAATTAAATTGATGTTGTTTTCCCAAGTTGAGCCTGTGACAAAAATCAGTGAGTGAGCCCTCCCTGTTCTTGTCTCGACCCTCGAGACTTTTTTATATTTTCTCCTCCCCATCCCACCAAGGTTGTGGGAGAGGAGTGACCAAGTGGCTGTGTGGTGTTTAGTTGCTGGTTGGGCCTAAACCACAACATTTATCCATCTTACAAACTTCATAATTCTTATACTGCAAGACTAGCAAAGTAGTGTGTATAGCTAGAGAAGCAGCAGCACATCGAGTACTTGAAAATAGTCTAGAGAGAGAGTTGTTTTTCCCTTTGCTTTAAATATGTTTTTCTTGTCAGTTAGGTCTGTAATATCACAGTCTTTTAAGTACCAGGAAGAGCAACTGACTCTGAAGTGATGAAACAATCTAGACAGGAATGAGCCTAAGATCTGCCTAGAATAAAGAACTATCAATGATCAGGAGCAGAGTGGAACCGTCCCTGCATTGAAGCAACGGTACCTTGCATGATCGAAGAGTACTGTCACTCTGGTTTAAGTTTATTACATGGAAACAACTTGTTCCTTTTTTTTGCATCAGATAAAAGTAGATTATGTGACAGTTGCTACAGTGGCTCCATTGAGCTAATACTGTTTACCTTCTGCAAATAGTTTTGTTTCATTCCTGTCTTTATTACTGGGGAGACCATCACTATCATATTTGGTATTCTGAACACCATTCTCTAATGCAGACCTCACTTTGGGTCATTGTAGCCATGCATCTTCAACAGTCTGCCTGGTGAAAAGTGTATGCATATACTTTTTCACTTTTTTATAATTCCTAATCTATTTTGTTTATGTATTTATTTTCCTATACTTAGATTTTAAGTAGTGCTTTTTGAGGCTAGACTTCTTTTTGTTTTCCGTTTGCAGACTATCACAATGACTAATGACAATGCCAGTCATGGAATCAGGTTAATTGCTATAAAAAACTAATAAAAGAGCAACAATTGAATTCTGGAACAGAGTATCCACAGTGAGAAGCTATCTCAAAATCTTTAAGCCAAGAAACTTTAGGCCAAGTTCTCCAGGAAACAAAAGGAAACTTTACTTCTCTTTAGCTTTTCATACAGAAGGTATGTTTCTCACAACAGAACATTGTGGAAGCCTAATAGCTGAATGACCATTCTTAACTGCTCTTTTCCTCATGCAGATTTAGAATTTCTCCATTTACAACTCATTAGGACCTTCCCAGTTGTAATGTGACAGCTTCTGAAGACACATCTGGTCCATAATTTCAGAATGTAGAAATCAGAGGGATAATACCTACTGATCCTTGTGACAGTTGAAATAATCCGATTTACCAAGCTGCTTACTTAAACTATGCTTTTTAAAATCTTACAAAAATGTTATGGCTTGAACTTTTAGGGCAAGACTAATATGCTTTTACTGGCTTATGGGCAGATGGTCATAAAGAGAGTTCCTGAAGGTTGGTGTTTGGTCTGATACTGTTCCACATCTTTATAAAGGAACTAAATGCTTGCTTACCAAGTTTGTGGACCATACCAAACTGGGAGGAGAGATACTATACACCAGAAGGAATAGCCACCATACAGAGAGGCCTTCAGAAACTAGAAGACTGGGCCAACAAGAATTGGATAAATGTAATGCCTTGTACATGAGATAGAATAATCCCAAACAGCAGGGTCCGACTAGCTGAGGTGCTGCTTTGCTGAAAAGGACCTGGGGATTTTCGTGGACAGCTCTAAACTTGAGTGAGCAGTGCATTTGCAGCAATGGGGGCAGAATGAGCCCTGGGTTGCAACAGTAAGGGTATAGTCAAGAGACCAAGGAGATCCACTCTACTGACATTTGTAGGACACACCTGGTATATTATGTCCAGTTCTGCTCCTCCCACTTCATGACAAAAACTGGAAAAAAGGGAGAGGGTCTAGCAGAGGACCATGAAGATCATTGAGGTCTGGACTTCTTGACAGAGGTTCAAGAAACTTCATGTGTTCAGCCTAGAGGAGAGAAGGCTCAGGGGAGGATCTTATTATAGTCTTATAATCCCCAGCAGATAGCGCTAGAGAAGATGAAGGTATTCTCCTCACAAGGATGCATATGATAAGAGGCAGTGGGTGAAAACTGCTTCAAGAGAAATTGTGTCTGGATACAAGAAAAGAGTCCTTCACGGTAAGAAAAAACTAAACACTGGAAGAAGTTGCCCAGAGAAATGGTTTTATCTCCCTGAAAATATTCAAGATTTGGCTTGGCAGGGACCTGAAAAACTAGATATAAGACCTATCTTTCAACCAGATGATCTCCAGAAGCCCCTCTCAGCTGAGGCTTCTCTGTGATTTTATGTTGCTAAGTAAAATATACAAAAAGAAATCAGACAATGTTTTTCCTTGTGATAATGAGTTTTGTCTTCTTACATTTTATGTTGTTATAATTACTAACTAAAAAGGTCATTCCAAAAGTATTACATTTGTTGGAAAAACAGTAACAAATACTATCTTCTTCAATCTAACAAAAATATTTCATTGTAACATAGCTAGAAAGAATACGATTAGAGTTCCAGTTAATTAAAGCTTAATATTCATGATGGCAAAGTAT
>JAVSBS010006088.1:100148-110367 GCA_033124195.1 Coracias cyanogaster
TATGAAGCAATAAACAGCTTCTGAGGTTCGTTAAATGCCAAAGAGAAGTTGAAGAGTTTGATAATTGCAAAACTAATTTATTGTAATTCTCTTTCATTGAACTATGTGACAAAATAAAAGATACAAGCCATTAAGCAAAAAAAAAACAAAGAAGGAGAAAGACCATATTTCTTTCATTGACTCATGGGCATTTAAAACCATGGTATCAGGTTTCATTCTTAGAGTTTTCAGTGACGGTACATTACAAAAATAACTAAGAAAAATTATTTAAAGCCAGGTTTCAAAAGTGATTAATCATCTTAAGACTGAATTTTCCAAATTTCCTAACTGAGCGTCAGCCTGTATATGTACTCAGGGACCTAAGCACAAAGTTGCATAGGACAATTGGTGATTTTCACAAAAACTAATACTAGTTTCATGAGCAGTTGATGACAGACAAAAATTGACAGTGACATGGAGTTAAGCAGTCTTTCCCACCTCATGCACCTTCATGCTACCACAAATCTGGTTTGGCTTGGTTTTGCTGTTGTGGGTTGGGAGGTTTCTTTTTTGTTACTTTGATTTGTGAAGTATTAGATCCTTAAGGAGGTATACAGCAAAGATGAGTGAACGCTTAAGGTGGCACGAAGGAGGGAGCAGCATGGAGTGGGACAGGAAGAAATAGGTGACTGACCTTTCAAGGAGCAGTGCTGAATTTATATTGAAAAGCAAGAATTAATTGAACATACAGTTTCTCATCTGCCTATGCAGATACAGATTGTTTTATTGAAATCAGAAGTCAGTAACTGCTAAAGTGCTATGTGGAAAAAATATATCAAGTTGCAGGCATTCAGGATATTAAGAGATCAATGTTTTTATTTCCTAAAAGTAGGATGGACTGGGATCCTACTGTTGTTATATAATGATTCATATATTAAAACCAAAATGACCAGTGACATTGTAATCAAATTTAATGGTTAAAGATTTATCCTTATTTGATAAACCCAGTTAATGCATTGGGATGACAATTAGGAAGGATGAAAAATCTTCTATGTTTGTCTGTCAAGTTCCTTACAGGAAGATGGGAACTTGACCAGATTCTTTTATGATTTCTCCTCACAAAAATATTTCATTAAATTTATTGTTGAAGCTATAGAAGTCAATGTTATATGACCACTCAACTGTCTTACCTAAATAATACAGTCTTCCTTGAAAATATACCATACTATCATCTTGAAGAGTGAAATTTTCAGAAATAAAATCATACTCTTTCTTTATAGTCAAACTAAAAAAGGTATTTGTATAAAATTGCACTGTATCCACAGATGGAGTCTGCTAATGCATGTTACTGTATCAGGGAGATGTAAAGGTGATGGGAGGAAATGTTTGTGCAACCACTGACAGGGTCTTTGTCTCATCCTCCTCTTACACTGGTGTTAAACTATCACTCTACTTGGCAAATGCACCATAGTCCAAATGGCAACCCACTTATTTCCCCACAGAAAAAATCACCATTCATTTCCTTGTGTTCTGCAGCCAGAAGCTGCTGCCAAGTGTAAACCTCAAGATGCAAGATATATTAAATAAGTCAAATACACTACACCATGCAATGAAGAAATATTCAAGCTAGCAGGAATAAAAGCCAAATAACATACCCAGCACTATGCAGTGACAAGTTGGCATACAAAGCATTAGTAGAACCATCAACCACAAGGTCTTCATCCATACAGCATGGTAGAGCTCTTAACTTGCCCAACCAGGCATCAGCACAACACTGCCTGGTTATAACTCGTGCCCGGAGACCAATCCTAGGTGCAAAAGCCATGATCCCCAGTTTGTGGTTCAAGAGTTATTACACACATAGGTACCCTATGTGTTTCTATATTTATAACACAGAAAAGCTCATCATCAAAACAAGGTCACCAATCACTTATGAGAAAACCTCAAGATTTTGGCAGTTACATACCAACACAACAGAACAAGAGCAGTAGAATAGTATTTGGTGACATACACATAGATTTTCTAATGAACTTAGTAAAGACTTGGCAACACAAATCTAAGCAAGTGTTAATCAGAATTTGCACCGGGCACCCTCAGGAGTGTGCACCCTGACTGGCAATAAGCAATAAAGCCTATACTGCTCTGTATTCATTTACTGGTCCTAATTTGGTTAAACTAACATAGGTGGTTAATACATACTGCAATCACATTTTGATTTTGCTGTGCAGACATACTGAAAACTGAATGAGAAACTTCAAATGACAGGAGAGAAACAGTAAGATGTCCCAATAGGTACTCAAATTTCACATTAATTCCTTTTATTTAATATCAGTATCACAAGCATTCAATATCAAAAGAACATGATCTATCAACATGTATCAGACAAAAGCTTTTTACATCCAGAAAGAAACAGGGAGATCTTTCTTCACATGTGCCACTCCTGATATACTTTAAATGGTGCCACATCTAATGCTTAAAAGCTGCTTCTGAGCCCACTGCACAAATCTGGACAACAGATCAAAGTCCATCTCATAGCTTTAAAAGTCAAAATGAGAGAAATCAATTTTAAGACCCCAAAATGAAACTACTGATAGAAGGTCAGCAAACATTACAAATGCTTCCAAGGCAGAACTTGAAAGAAAAATCAGACGTGATCTTGTACAAAGATATTGTATCTCATTATTGCCTTGAGACACTACTGAAAGTAAGCCATAAGCTGCATGCAGAATTACTCTATTTCATCACCTCAGAAACGTTATTTTTGATTGGGGAAAAGATAAGCTGTTTCGATAAGCCAGATGCACCTATGTTACAAACTGCTCTACAGCACTTTGTTCTCAGAAGGTCCACCATCTCTTATTCGCTGCTGGGGTATAGCGTAACCATTTAATATCATTTAGATATCTCTCCTGAAGCTTGCCAAGCAATTTCCTTTAATGCAAAGGGAGAAAAGTGACAACTGCTAATATATTTCTCTCCTTCTTCTAATCTACAGATGAATAATGTCTTTTTTTTCTTGCTTTAGTAGTTTCAGGAGGCTTTCCAGTGCATCAATTCCACTAAATCTGGGAGCCTTCTAAATTTTCCCTGATTGTGTAAATTCCTCCATCTGCAGTCAATGTTTTGAAAATTCCCTGTGAGTACATTTGCATTCATTTTTTAGCTGGGATCATAGGTGTGCTTCTGAAGTGGCACTGAAGTATGGTTCACATCATGAAGCAGTTTCTAAGTGAGTGAACCAGAATTCTTTCTGACTCAAAACAGTCAGTTTGAATGAAGAAAATCCCTGAAATGTATAAAACATCACATCCTCAGTACCAGTTCTTTTCCCTTGATGATCCTCTCCTATTCGATCCTGCACTGTACCCTTATGGAGAAGGAACCACAACATTCTTCATGGCTGTATGTATTTTTGGATACAAGTTATAAGAATGTTGTTGGCTAAGAAACAAAATGGAAAACGTGGCTTTTATTTTTTTTCAGTAATATATATCTCAATTACAATTTTTCTGATTTCTGTAATCTTTAGTTATTTCTAATGCACCTATACATTATCATGGCATATCTATGTGAATTTCAAAGTAAAGAATAGTTGGTAAAATTGTAAAATATTAGGAGAGTTATTCTCAGTCTATTTTGCTTCCATGTGGCAGGTGCAGCCCACCCTGACAAAAACCTAACAAAGGCCAGGGCTTGCCAGAAACCTGATAAAGATCAGCTCAGTGCCTCACAGCCCTTAAAGGGCACCTCACAGCGATTAAATGGCACCTCAGGGCCCAGGTCCTTAGCCTGCCTTTGTCCTGCGCTTGCCCCCAACTAATTAGAATGATCACATGCCCACTTGACTAGGGTATAACTGGAGTCCCACCAGAGAGCCTATTTCGAGTCAGTTCCTTCAGAGCAAATAGGTCCTGCAGTTGTGACTCCTCCCCTAGGACTGGGACGCTGTCCAAGGATATTTGTGTGGATTAAGTGAGTCTCATCCCTACTTTGGTGAGTGAATATTTCTTCTGGATATATCCTGTGTGAGCCCTCACCCACTTTGGGTGAGAAATCCTCTTTGGGTACCCTTGTGCGGGAGGTTTTCCCTTTATGAGTGAGTGTGTGCACATTTTGGTTCATCTTTCTAGAAAGAATATTCCTTAAAGCTCAGGAATTAGTTGTGTAGTATTAAATTCCTGACTGACATCCAAACTTGTAATTTTATTTGTTGGAAGGAGCACCAAGTAATTTTGGCTACAGTAAGTTCGTGTTTTGGGTAGCTACTGCTGTCTGTTTTGTGGGTATCTCCCTAACACCATCACACACGTGTTTGAAGGTCCATGCTGGAATACACCTAACATCCAAATTTGTTATTATGACCCTGACAGAGGATATCTAGGGAAGAGAATAAAAACAAGGCCATAATATCTACACTATATCTTCTCTTACACCAGTTTTGGTGTTTGCCTGATCCTGCACTGAGCCATTTCAATGCTCTGATCTGCCAGGAAACTATTAATACTATTTTTTGTTAAAACATATTTTTTTTGCTGGAGAATATACTGAAATGGTTCCACAATGCTGGAATGCCACCACAGCTGCTGAAAGTGAAGGAGAGGGAATTGCATGCCCAAGGTAGCTAGAATTAAATTAACTTAAGCTGTCATAAAACAAAATCTCACATGCGTTTGGTTTTTTTCCCCTGGTAGTTATTCAGTTATTCCACAGCTAGGAGGTGGTAAATAAGCATCATTATGTGTTTTGCTAAGTATGTTTTTTAATGCTGATATTTTGTGTAGGTCTAATCTGCTCCATTGGAAAGTTTAATTCCAATAGCGTAATAAAAAATATTTAAAATGATTAAAATTATCTAATTTAGAACAGGGCCCCATTGGGTCAGTCAGCTTTTGAATCACTGTTTTATTAGCCCTAGGACAATCCAGGTGAATCACTTATCTGAATAAATAAACTCTGAAAGGCTGGACTGATCTGTGAGCTAGAAGAAATTTGCTTGGGTCACTGCACTCTAATTCTGATTGTGAGAGATTCCATCTGTGGTTTTCGTGAAACAATATTTTGGCACTAGTTTCCCATTTTAGAGCTGGATTAGAATTACCTACTAACCTTATAAAAATCCACAAAGTCAAATGAGGTTGTGATGAGTTAGGTATTAACTTTCATAAAATCACACTTCAGCTCTCTATAGAATGCACCTGGAAGCTTACTATGGCGAGAGGCTTCAGCTAGCAGAACAATTACTAGAGGGGCTTCATCATTCTCCCACAATTAAAAAAGTGCACAAGATCCCATCCTATGGCTATCTTCAATAGCAAATTCTTTGACTGCATCTGAAGAGATGGAATAGGAACACTAAAAGCAACACCTAAACAGAAAAGGAAAGGAATGGCGGATTTCCTCATTACCCCCATTACCTATCCTCATTTCCCGCATCTTGAGTAAATAGCACAATTCCATGACCCCATACATACTACAGTCCTATATATGTTTGCCTGCACACTACATTTTAAGAGTGAAGAACCAAGTGGCATGATTGAATAATAAACCACTGGAAGAAGCCATTGTCTGTTAAAACAACTTCTGAAATCAGAAGCCCCTGAAATAGATTAAGAAACTGCTTCCAAAGCTACAACATTTATTCATTGTATCAACTACTTATTTATTAAACACAACAAAGGTAACTTGATCTTAAAAACAATATAAACTTTGAACAGCCAAAGCAGTTCCATTTTTTTTTCAACTTCATGTGTGACGTGCTTGAAGAATGATGGATCTGATAGCAAGATTAACAGCTACATGTAAAATTACCTCCTCCCCCCCAACTTCACCTCGATCTAAACATAGAGGAAATGAACAGTTTTTAATTGACAGCTTCTTTTGCATCACTTGATAAAGTAAGTTTACCTACTGTTGTGTAGTTTGAGAATTATTGCTGAAATATTTATAAGCTATTTAGTAGTTGCTTATTTAGGAGCCCTTCCTCATCTGTTTTAAACAGACAAAAAATCTCAGTTGTAGGAAAGAATTCCTGGTGTGCTATAACTGCAAAATTCAGATATAATAACCTATCTAACACTATTTATGGAAATAGGAAAACTTTTATGAAACCTGATGATTTTTAAAGGTAAAATAAAATATGTTATTTCAAGAAGAATATGAATAAATCCAATTGCACTAGAGTGTGTATTAATTCCTTCTCAATTTTTTTAAGGTTCAAGTTCAAGCCACTATATTTCTGTTATAACTTTGACTGCTAAGTGGATTGTAGATCTCAGCTTAGTCTCCATGCAGATTTTAGTATGCTGCACTTATTAAGTAAATTGTCAACCTTTCTTTATGAGAAAAACACAGAAGACAGCTTCATACTTTAGTTTTTGAGATCTTAAGCCACAAAGGTGAAGGCCTTTAACTCTTGATGAGAGAGTATGTTTTATGCACGTTTGCTCTATGGCAACAGTGAAAACCTATATTTTTAGGGTAAACTTGAAAAAAAATCCCAGTATTTATCAATAACGGCATGAATTTTTAATAGTTCCCAAAAAGTAATCTTTACATATGTCACATAGTTTTCCTCCTCAAATTACCTTATGAATAATATACCACGTTGGAAAGAAAACACTTCTGCTTTAACATAATTCAAAAGAACATGTCTGACTATAAGCATTTGATGATTTCCACTGAAAGCAAAATATCCTTACATAGACAAAGTTCACAGTAAAATTGATATCACATTATAATACTTTTCTGATACTTCATATGAAGAAAAGAAGCTTCTCATACTGTTATGAATGTTGTTATCAATAACAGAAATTACTGTCACATGAACTGATGCCACTCTGAAAAAGCCTTTCAAGAGGCACTCAGAGTCAGCCGCTTGCCACTTGACCATTTGTGCCTTTTGCTAAGTACACCTTACACAAATGTTAAACTGCCAGTGACAATAGAGAGAACAAACTTGACATAGTTGATGTGTCACCATATTTACTGGTAGTTTAACCAGCTTTAAAAAGAATGATGTAAACAGAAAGCATATGTGAAAAGCCTTTTTGTATATTTGAGGGGGTTCTCAGTTGACTTGGCTGTTCTAAGGCTTTTAGAAGAATCTTAAAATCTCAGCATTCTTAAAGTTATACAGACATTCTCTACAAAGCAGTGGTTCTGCCTCTATCTGTTAAAATTTATCTCCATATAATACTTGAGTTATCTTCATGCTTCTATCTTTATCTTGTTAATTGAAAGCCAGTCTAGCATTTCAATGTATTTATTTCTCTGTTATCATTAGAAACAAATGCAGAAACCTTACACACACAAATCCTTAACTTCTATTCCTTTTTTCTAGGCATATACATGAAGCTTGTCAAGATCTGGTTTGGGATGTGAAGTTTCATCTATGTGAATATTTTTTCTATTTTTCTAATTGTCTTAGATCTTTCAGATTCAAATTTATTACAAATGATCATGTAAGATATTATTTGGACAAAATAGTAGCAGAAAAGTTTTTTGGTTCTGAGATTAGAATTTAGGACATAATGCAATATCTATTCTGTATGACAGTTTTTCTTACTTTCTCTCCATGCCAATTTTGCTGGTGAAGGTATGTAATAAGCTGCTAAGATATCTATCCTTTTTGAAAGGACAACTGATCAAGGCTTTCTTTGATGTTAAATTCAAGCAATTCCCTCACAAGAGGAAGCCTTGTAGAAAAAGAATACTTGTTTAACTCAAATTGTATGCAATTGAAAAGGTTTTAACAATCTCAACTTATCTGTTCTGCATATAGGTAAAAAAAAAAAATCCCCTCAGGAGACGTTAGATTTTCCTTGGTGAAATACAGTCATTTTTGTCCCATATGAGAATTCAAAATAGTAGGATGCAAGTGAAAATATGTCTTGACAGAAGAATATGTCTTCACAGATACTGATAGCAGGTAGGTTGTGATTGTGGAGGGACAGATGTGTTTTTCATAGGTCTTAATGCTATTATTTTCATAGATTTTGATATTTGAAATGCTTTACATATTTGCAAATGCAGTATTAATAACTTTTTGTAGTCATCAATATTCTCCAAATGTTTTGTTTCAACCTCCATAACCCCCTAGACTTTTAAAAATCCTTTTTCCCTGAAAAATAATTTTTCATGTCTAAAAAGGTAGTGACAAAACTTATTATACTGATCACAAAATCATTTAGGTTGGAAAAGACCCTTGAGATCATCCAGTTCAACCATAACCCTACTCGACCAAATCCATGCTAAATCATAAAAAAGACTAGTTCTGGTACCTTCAGCAGGGTAACTATTCCAGCAGCCAAGACTATTTAACAGCTGTACTTTTCACTTTCTGAAGTTCATGCAATATTGGTCATGATTCAAGTGACCTCAGTTCCAGCCAGAAGCTGAGGACAAATTGGCCACCAAGTTCCACAGTGATACCAGCAAGGCCCCCATTCTCATGGCAATGTAATTATTGTATGGTACCTATCATAACACCTGTGCAGGGCCCCATGAAAACAGAGGGTGAAGTCCCTTGCTGCCAGCCATGGGGGCAGCTGGCCCAGCTTCACAGCCAGCAGCTCCATGTCCTTGAGAGAAACTAGCAGTTACACCATCTTGCTGCTACAGTCTCTGTAATCTCAAAAGACTTTGCCTAGTTCCCCTTAGTCCTAAAGAAGAGGTAAACCCAGTGAAGAGTAAAAAGTACAGCTGAAACTACAGCAGTTACAGCTAAAAACCAGTAGTAAAATGTTAGGCTTCATCCATCTTTTCTTCTTGAACTCACTCAGCTTACCACAAGGTAAGCAAAAGCATTAATTCTTTGCTTTACTGAGGATCAACAACAACAAAAAATTATTATTGCCAAAGTTGAACTACTCAGCCCTGTAAAGGCTATCTCTTCATTCCTGATCATTTTCAAAATCTGATGACTCATTATGCAGATTTCAAAAAATAAAAACTGAAGAAATTGAAGATTATGCATTAAATAATGGTTTGACAGATACTTAGATTTGTAGTAAATTACTCTGTTTCTAACCTATTAGAATTATTTATTTTAACAGCTCTATTTTCCTTGACACATACAAACAACACATATAAAGACATGAGGTGTGCATAGAATCTAGCAATAAGGTTTGTAGATAGGCTGAATATCTTTTATTAGATGAATTGGTATAACCAGCAAAATGAAAAACAGAAGCTCTCCTTCCGGTCTGGAACAGAAACTGCAATTAAAAGGTAAACAGAAATTGAGAACAACCGCTGACAATTTAGTTCGATAGATATCAGTTGCATCATATCAGAAAGATAGTTGCGTAATTGTAAAGTAAAGATATGGGAGGCAGGTGAGCAGTAGCTATTATCAGACATACTAGTAGCAGACATACTAACATTTTAAGAATGAATTAATTTTCAGTAACACAATATTTGACAGTTCAGCTGTCAACTGAGAGCAACTAATAATAACACTGATGGAAGTCAGAAGAAAGTATGTACTGCAGCAGCTAATTATAGCACAGAAGGAAGTCACGTGACTAAAAAAGAAAAAGGATATATTTATAAGGCCTTTACTAGTTTATTTCAAGGTCTTGCAAAAATTAGTGCCTTAGAATCACATAAACAGTTCAGTAACATTGTGGCAATGAAACAGAAGGTATCAGTTTCAGAAATTTGCTGGCACAAGGAAAATAAAGCATCTGTTGTGCCCAGCTTCAACACTTTGTAGCTTCTCAAACAGGTAACACAGCTACAAGTGCATCACCAGCCTCAGTAATATTCATAGCTCTTTTAAGGCTGACAAGATCAGAACAAAAACTCAGATGAGCTACACATAAATCATTAATCTAGTATCAATCATTTCTTCCGCTATCAGGAAAAAGCTAAGGGAAGATCACAAATTTCTTTTTCTTCAGAATGCACGGTATTTTTATGGTAAAAATGTATGTCTGTACTTAGAATTTGAGTATAGCTGAAAAGCATTTAAAAAATAATTAGTAATCTTGCTTTAAAATAAATATTAATTTAGGATCTACTAAAATCAGTGCCACTAAATTAAAGTTTTCCCCACCAGCTGAGAAATTTTTTTCAGAATGATGGAAATTTAAAGGAAACAAGAACACTTCTGTCGCGGTCCGGGAGCCAGCATCCGTACCACCTCCCAAAAGGGAAGAGGGTCGAGGGCAAGGCGAGATACTACCCCAACAAGCTCGTAGGCAACCACGGAGATTGATGAGTATTTAACAAGTTTATT
>JAVSBS010006089.1:0-18802 GCA_033124195.1 Coracias cyanogaster
GGGCCCGGGCGCGGGGAGGTTGATGGCGGGGGGCGGTGGCTTTTGTTCGCCCTCACCTTGGCGGCGCCGCCCGCCCGCGACCGCTGCTCCGCCGCCGGGCCCCGGCAGGCCGCGGAACACCCCCCCTCACACACACACACACACACACACAGCCCCGCCGAGCCCGGCCTGCGGCCCCCGGAGCCCCGGCCGTGCGGCGGGAGCTCGCTCCGCCCGCCAGCTCTCCCCGCCTGCCGCCAGCCGGCGGCCCTCGGAGCTCCCCGGCCCTGCGGCCTCGCCCTCCGCCGCTCGCCCCTGCCCCCGGCGCAGCCCCTTCTTCACGCCTGACACGGCTCAAGTGGCACCGCAGCTCCGGGCGCCCCGAGCAGGTCTCCCTCGTTCCTGAGCTGGGCTGGCTGGGTGCTCGGGCCTGCGCTCCCCTTCACCTCGGAGGGCTGCAGTAGAGGTCAGCGCAGGCCCAGCCTGGTGCAGGCCCAGCCTGGGTGCAGCCCCACGGCAAAGCTCGCACATCCCGAGGTTAGCTGGGTCACCCTGCGTCGTGGGCCTGGTGCCGAGCACCATCGCATCACAGAACTGACGCCCCAGGGAATCGGGGGATAGGAGATTATTGCTCGATTTCAGCCAGAAAGACCGACCCGGTCAGGCAGGTTGGGTTGTTGTGGCCTTCCACATCGGGCTGGCCGTTCCCGAGCCCTCTCTACCTTCTAGGCCTTTCAAGTTCAGTGCACAAGCGTTCTGCTTTGCTACCGAAAGCTGTGTAAGGTACCCAGGGTGGGTGTGATCTCTTGAGAAATAGGGTAAGTTATTTTGTCCGTGCTCGCGTCTTGTGCGGGTAAATTACTTACACGCAGCTGGCGTGTTTAGAGCCGGCGTGGTGTTCTTTGTAATGGGGTGCAGGAGTGTGAGGGGAAATAGATCCTCTCCCCATAAGCGTTTATTTTTTGTATAAAGCGTTCTCCGCTGTCTCAGATTTCTCAGGTTTTCTTTTCCATTTCTCTAACACATCGTAGCTGTAGAGCACTGCCAGTGGGTGCAGGGCTTGTCACCTTGGTTCAGAGCTGGGACAAAGCCGGGTTCCTTCAGCTTCTGCAGTTAATTTATTCTTAAGCAGGCGTTCACTGCGCTTGTAAGTATGCCTACAGAGCCGGACCTGCCCCAGGAAAGCCTTCTCAGTCGTAAGGATTCCTCCCTGTTGTGCGCTCTGGCAGCGTGGGTGTGAGAGACACAGTCTCGGTTTACCATTTGAAATGTTCTTGCCACGTTCTGACTGGGAGATCTGGGCTCGCTCTGTGGAGTTAGCATCTGTATCGTACGATTCTTTCGTTAGCAGAAGGAAATCTTCTCTGTGATAGCTAGCTTAGAGAAACCGGAACTAGCTGACCATCCATTCTGCTTGTCCGCCAGCGTCCTTACGAGTAAAAGGTTTTCCTTTACGGAATTGAGGTTTCACGTGATACATCTACTGTCACAGTTAAAGAATATTTCATAGAGCTGAAAATATGCTGAGGAAACACGGTATCCTAACACACCGTGGTGAATTTGAGCCGTCCTTCTCAGCGTAGCAGTTGTGACACTGGATGTCACTTCTTTTGAGAGTATTTGACAAATTAAGCACTGCGTTGCGTCTCCAGGAACGTGTGAAAAGATTAGCCTGTCAGACTAATAGGTGTATCTGGTGAGATACCGGGAGAAAGGCTCCGAACCTGGCATCGGCTGCTGACACAGAGAGACGCGGCGGCTTCCCCAGAGCGGGGGCACCCGTCGGCTACGGTTGCCACCCTTCTTGCCGCTCGGGTGGGCGTCAGCTCTTTTGGGTGCTGCAGTTGAACCGCCCAGAAGACGCTCCCCTGTGGTAGTCATGCGCCTAAAGGACAGGGTGCTCATAAGCTCCTCTGCGAAACGAAGCCCGCAGGATGGCTTGGTTTGCAAGGCCTGCCGTGCCTTGGGGCCGGGCCAATTCAGACTGGAGCGGATCAGGTAAAGGAGATGATCAAGTAAAGGGATTCTGGGAGATTATACGGGCTTGCTGGCCCTGACTGCAGATGGAGGATGATCTGAGCGCTTCCAGAGAGGCGGAGGTTTCAGCCCTGGGTTGTTCGGGACGTGCGATTGCCCTCTCGGTGTGTTTTATTTCGGTCGCTGCTTACTTGGCTTTCCCCCGCGCGCCCGCCAGCCGTTGCAGGGCTGCCTTACGGGTGCCCTGCCTTGTGCCAGCTGGGCTCTCAGTTGCCGCTCGGCTCTTCAGCTTCATTCGAGGTGTGGCCGCTCGCACAGCGTGCTGCAGTGGTGGGATCTCGGTCACGCTTACGGATCGCAGTAGCAGGCGCGCTCTTTAAGGCACCACTCGCTTGTCTGCAGTAGGAGACGCAGTTTAAAAGTGCTAATGTGGATTCAGGGGAAGGCTGTCCAAGATTGCGAAGGCTGCTCTCCCCTTCCCCTCCCTTCTCCCTCGGCTCCTGCGCTGTGGGAAGCAGCTCGGTGTCCCGCCTGCCTTTGCTTTCTGCGCACCCTGTCTGGGGACCTGCCTTCCGGTTTGCTAGAGCGTTTTGCCCGATTTTATTTCCAGTTCAAGTGGTATCTTCAAATCCGATGGGTGGCTTGGATAAGGTGACTTGTCGGTGACTTGCAGACGTGCGAACACGGCAGGCTGTAGCAGATTTCTGTGAAAGTACAGCTCGGTGACTGCGTGCCTTTAGTCACGGGCAGAGTCCTCATGGAAGACTCGTTCAGGGGTCGACCTTGGCTTGGCAATGAAGTATTTCACTTGCTGATGGTTTTGTAGTAAAAGAAATGGTGGGGCCTGGATCTCCCTCCCAAAGCTTAGAAGTTTGATGGTAGTTTGAGTGGTTTGTTTTTTCTTTTTATTTAGTTGAAAACGTGACAAACAGTTTAATAAATACAGTGTTATATATGAAGATGATTGCAGCCTGGATGAATTTGTACGCTACTAATTCAACGTGGACTGGAGAAATGATTGCAGCAGTTGGTTCCCCAGTACCTCAGCACGATTGCCCCAAGGAGAGCTGTTCTCCTCCTTTCAGCCCTTAACAGCGTCATCTCGTTGCAGGGCCAGCGCTGTGCTTCATTTGTCACGGCTGGCGTTTGTTATCCCGGGACATCGAAAGACAGAAGTGAGGAAAGACTGTAATAATCTTGTGCCTGAATCTAGCAGAGCGTAGCTGGGATGTTGTCACAAAGTTAAATGGATGTTACTGTTTATTTCAGCGCTACCCTGCAGTTGCACTTGATGTTGCTCTCAGGAGGAAAAATATCCTTCCTGCTTATCGTTGCGTGCTAATAACGAATAATCCTGTTCGGTGCTAACTCTCCCGCTGTTTTTGCTTTCCTGGGAGAAGTGGCCGTGGAAATAACTCCAGATAGGAACTTGTTTGAGGTAACGGATACAAGCTTACCCAGTCCCGCCTGTAGGCTTTGGAATTGTGAAGTTATGAGGAACTAGAGTCACGCCAATTGAAGCTGCACCAAGTACCGCATCTTCCGTTCAGCCCTCCAGCTCGCGAGCCTGTTGGGAAATACATCGCCGGTTCTCCGTGGTTCAAGCATGTGCTGCAAATCCAGCGTCCCTTCCTGGTAGCACGGAAATCGGACGGACTGACTGGGGTGGAATTTAAATCTTCTCGACTGATCGCAATGTCAGCTCGATGTAGGCAGGCGTAGCTGCGGATGAGCAGCAATTGCTTGGGCGTCCGTGTTACCCTGTCTGTGCAGCTCATGGCTTCTGTCAGCGTGCGTGATGAAGGGGGGGGCTTGAGCAGTGCTGGTGCCCCGTACGGGAACCAGCAGACGAACTTCTGTGATTTCTGGTGTTTCCCATCTCACTTCTGGTATTCTGTTCCTGGCTAGTACGTCCACAAGTGCCTCTAGCAATAAGTTGTCATTAAGATGCTTTCCCAACGGCTGCTCGGGCTGACCTAAGAACGCTGCTCGCTTCATTCAAGTGAGAAGAGCGCTCAGATTCTTCTTTCTTCGCTGTTACTCCTTGACCTCTGAGTATGTGCAATGAAAACAGGAAAAAGAGCCTTTGTGGGGCTTCCATTAGTGCCCGGTAAAACACAAGAGATGCCGTTCTGTGTAAGGTTGGGCTGTTTAAATGGTGGATGCCATTGCCTTGGGTATCGGCTTAAATTTCTCTGGTGCCTCTACCTCCAGCCCCCTCGGGCCGCTAAGATGCGGGTCCCTGACTCTAAGGAGGTACTGCCCTAATTGGGACACACGGTGATTTTAATCTTTTTGAAACTCGGCTTCATGGCACCCATGTTGATCGCAAGGAGTACCTGCATTTTTATTTTACTGCCTTTTAATGATTTGGAGAGCTGAACAGTCCATTAAGCCTCTGCAACCCCCGTTGAGATCTCTGAGGAGATAATGGAAGGAAATAACCCTGAGACAGGTGAAGCGTGGTGCTGAGACATCCTGTAAAATCCTGCGGTTCTGTGATGTCAGTCGATACGGCCCTCACCTGAAATACGGACAGGGGTGGACGGTGCTTATCTCTTTGAACATGTGAACCAAGTTCTGTGGCCGGACGGACCTTTGGGAAGAATTGCCTGTGTGTTCTCAGACTTTCTGAAAGGTTTCAGGAGCCTTTCCTGAAATAGCACAGCTTCCAGTGAAGGAAAGGTCTGCAGCGATACAGATCTGGTGTCCTGTGAGGTCTTCTCACAGGTTATTGTGTTTTGTACCCAGAGGCATGCTCAGTGTTCCTTCTGGTATGCCAGCAATTTGCCAGTGTGGGTACTTTGCTTATTGCTGTATTCATGTGCGCTGGCCCTGATCTGCTTTTTAACGGGTTCTTTAAAAAACAGAGGTGAAGCTTTGTGCTGAAGCTCTGTCTTTGTGTATTCTTACAACTGCTTGAGGTGAGGATGGGATCACCGGTGTTGTGCTCATCATTCCCTTGTGGGGTAGGGCACTGGGAAAAAGAAGTGTCGCCTGTAGCAGCTGAGGTCCTTGGCTTTTTTAAGATGGGCTTCTAAGTAAAATCCCCATGTGTGTGCCATTGCTGTAGCGTGAGCCACGTTAGGAAGATCTCCGAATGGCTTGGGTTTTGTTTCTGTGGAGGTTCCCACTTGGCACACGCGCAGGGCTCAAGCCTTTGCTGTCCCTTACTATTCCTGACATTTGGGTTTGGGTCTGATCATCACAACGCCTTCCCCTGGGGCTCCCCACGAGTCACAGCTGATCCTGTGTTTCAGAGTCTTGGGAGGTTATGATGAAAAGTTTGGATAACCCTAAATTAAATGTTCTGCTTTCTTCTCTCCAGGTTCCAAACTTGTAGCTCCGTGTGATTTAAGTTCCTGTTCACATAATTGTTTCGATGCCTGTGTCATCACGTTCATCCTGTTACGGGGAAGCTGTGATGTACAGCGCTGTCTTCAAACTAACAGGGATATTTGTCTTTGCAGCATTTGACACTGCGTACCAAAGAAATGGTGATGGAGAAGCCAAGTCCCCTGCTGGTAGGGCGGGAGTTCGTGAGACAGTACTACACTCTGCTAAATAAAGCTCCCGACTTCTTGCACAGGTAACGCTTTCACACGCAGTGACTTACCCCTTCTGAACACAACCCTGCGCTCTTCGTTACAAATCAGGTGAACGTGAGTTTCTGAGCATGGCAGGAAACGGACCTGGCTACGGTTGGGCTCTTGGAAAACGATTTAATCCCACTGAAAACTCCTTGGGCTCTGGAACCGAGTCTGACCGTATGGATGTATGGCATGTTCTCCAGGTATTTCCTGGGTGGGAAAGCTTCTCAGCTGATGAAGTGGCCATGTCGACATAGTCCAGGAATACTTTCCTAAAAAGACAGGAAATAGCGCTTGCATTTAGTACCTAAGCCAATTATTTCAGGCCACCGTGTTTTCCATTGCCTGAGATGTCTTTATTCAGATTGTGATTGGAGATTTCAGTATAAATGTCGTGGCCTGGACAAGGTGGATGGAAAATATAGTAGTTTTTAAAGTGGTACTCAGAGTGTATTTCTTCCTACGTCTTTTTTTTTCCCTGCTGGTTTTTTTTCCCCCTTCTTTTTCCGGCTCTGATCAGCAACATACAGCTTGTCGCTGGAGATTTTGCATTTCCACGTTTGGACTTAGAGCAACACGGGCTTGTAATAAATAAAGGTGAAAGGAGCTTTGGCAGCGTCTAAAAAGAAAGCAAGCAGTTAGTGCTTGGGTTGGGCTTGTCTCTGAGGTTGATGGTGAAAAACTGGGGTGTTTGACTGAGCACAAGTCAGCGCTCTCAGATGCCTTACCGAAGAATTCGGTCTCTTGAAGAATGGCTCTTTTCATCTGGAGCTGTAAGGTGGGGAAAATGAATGGTATCATTTTGACTTCAACCACCGGACCGCTCCAGAACCGTGGTGTTTTCTGCGTTTAAATCTACGTTGAAGGTGTCTGAGCAGCGTATTCCAGGCTTTCCTCGTCTGCGTTTAGTACTCTAACGGAAGTTCAAAGCAGGATTTTTAGCCGTTGCAGAATAGTTCCTTGCCCTCAAAACTTCCCGCAGATGAGTCAGGTCAGAGCAACAGCTGGACAGGTGTGTCCGTGTAACACTTCGGTGCCTGCTGCAGGAGCTGACTGCTCGCTCTGACCCAAGAACCGCCTTCCTTAGGTACGGATCACGCCTGGGTGTTCTCCACGGGTGTCCTGGGAAAGGATCTCTTGCCTCGGAGGCACCTCTCGGGCAGCTCTGCCAGCAGTTAGCCTCTCATTGATATCGCAGCTGTCCACTGCCTGTGAAGGTCAGGCAGCTGGAATTCTTTGAAGAGACTTAAAAAGCGTGTGATTAGACCAGATTTTCAAGGCAACGGTTACGCCTGAGCAGATGACGCGGTCAGAATCCCCGTATCGGAACAGCACGGTCAGTTTGGAATGATGGAAAAGCCCAAGTTAGTCAGATGAGTTTCTTGTGGAGCGTGCTGTCGTCTTGCTTTGAAACACAGAAATTATTTGTGCAAACAAAGAGACAGAGAAGAGTTTATCAGGGATAAACTGAGACTGTTCTAGACTCAACATTCAGAAGTGGAATGGAGGTGCAAAAAAGTGTCCGAAAGTTAAGAAAAATATGGGAAGCGAGTGTATGTGTGTTACATATTAAAAATACAAGCTTCTGAAGTCCAGTCCAGGGTCAAGAAAGGGTCTTGGGGTTTGTGTTTTGTGGAGCGGTCCAGGGATTTGTGCTATTTACAAGACCAAAACCACAACTGCTGCTTGTTGGGCAGCGTGAAGGTGGGATGTTCGTTTTGTGTCAGAAGTTACACAGCGGAGGCTCTGGTGGAGTTACGGATTTGCACTCAAGTACTTGTTGGGTTTGGTTCTGGTTTTTTCACCTGCTGTGACCTTTACGTCTCTTCTCTTGCAGGTTTTATGGCAGGAATTCTTCTTACGTCCATGGAGGACTGGATGCCAGTGGGAAACCGCAAGAAGCGGTGTACGGTCAAGCTGTGCGTATCAGAGCCGGCCCCGTAGCCCTCATTAATGCTCAGAGCTTGCTCGTGTAAATCAGTCTTTTTCTTTACCGATTACTTTCACTGTCGTACATAAGGTATCGCGATACTGCCTCCAGCTCAGAGGAATTGTTGGCTTGAATTTTTCCCTTGGACGGTTGCCGCTTTTCCTGTGGGTTGTGTTCGATTCACCAGCTCTGCATCCAGACTGCAGAAAATAGATGTAGGATGGGAAAGCAAATCAGGAGGACCCGTTAGACTTGTGCCATTGCTGTATCTTATTTCGATTGGAAGTGGTTCCTTGGGAAGGGGACTTGGATCTCTGTGAGTTACAGGGAATTCTGTACGTTACCCAGTTCTTCCCTGAGTGGAGTTTTCTTAAAGTGGAAGGTAGCTTTTGAAGAAGTGCCGTAAGTCCGGCAAACACACGTTTTTGCTTCGGTTGTGGCTCTTTTATCAGAACAACGCCTTGGGGCATCTGTTCATGTGGTAGCCGCAGCTTTGAGCAATGTGGCTGTTAGCCCAGGGCAGGTTTGCTTTCTTGTTTTTAGATTTTTTCTTTCTTTCTTGAGCTTCTTCAGGCAGCGCCTGATTTGGCAGCACAAAGATCTTGGCAGTACGGATGTTACCCCCTCCTGTGACGTTTGGGTCCTTGGTGGATGCGTAGAGGGTCGGGGGTTTTTGGGTTGGGGGGTGGTGTTGAGGGCGTTTTTTCTTGCAGCTTCTATGGGGTGCTTTTTTGTGTTAGCTCAGAGTCAGGTATTTGCAAGGTGTAAAGCTCTGCACAGATCTCAGCGTAGCTAAAACGTGACTCTTTATTCCTAGGAGATACACAAGAAAGTGATGTCATTACAGTTCAGCGAATGCCACACCAAGATTCGTCATGTGGATGCTCACGCCACGCTGAGCGATGGGGTGGTTGTGCAAGTGATGGGCGAGCTGTCCAACAACGGGCAGCCCATGAGGAAGTTCATGCAGACTTTTGTGCTGGCTCCAGAAGTGAGTATGCGTGAGGTTGTGTTGGGCTTCAAGTAACGATGATGGAAACCCAGCCTGTACCTGCCATTTGTCGTATATTGGGGCAAAAGAACACGATCTGGCTTGTAGAGCTTGGCCCGGAGGCCGACGTGACATACGTCACAGGACATGAGTGCAGAGAAACAAGTGTTTTGGAGCCGTCCTGAGCTGTTGCGTGTTCTTGGGCGTGAAGTATTGGAGCAGCAATAAAAAGCAAATTGGAGCTTGCGTTTGGGAGCCGCCACTGGCACAAATACATTAAAAAATGGCGTTCAGCTCTGCAGAAAAAGTCCGTTGGTGTGCACCCCCAGGCTGGCGTCTCTGCTCCGTCCCTGTTGACTGCTAATACGCTGTACATTAAACAAAGGCGTGTTGCTCTTTTACAGGGTTCTGTCCCAAACAAGTTCTATGTCCATAATGATATCTTCAGATACGAAGACGAAGTCTTTGGGGACTCAGAAGGAGAACTTGATGAAGGTGAGTAGAACTGCACATGCAGAGTTTGTCTTGTCCGTGTTCCTCTAGCATGTACGCAGAGCTTGCGGCAGTGTCCAGAGGAGATGGAAGGACGGGAACTGTTTGGCGTTCTCGCGGAGCCTAGTGATTTGGGGGAGCCCGAGGGTAGAGGTTGTGTTGCTGAAACTACCTGTTGGTCCAAGCTTTCGGTAGGATGGAGGTCATTCTGGTAGTACCTTCATCCTTGGAGCGGGGGCTCAGGGTGGGTGAGGCTTGGCAGAGAACGGAGATCAGGAGCAGTGGTACTTCTGCTGACGCTGGTTTCATCAGGTAGGTTTAACTGCTCTGATCAGTCACATTTATACGTCAAGTGATTTGAAAAAACCAAACTGGGTGGCTTTTGAAATGTGACACGCAGTTCACTTCCACATCGTCATCATCGCGTTCAGTAATGAATTGCTGTTGCAGGGTTGAACTTGACCTCGGTGGGGTTTTTTTCCCCTCTATTCACTGAGGCAAAGCAAATCAGAGTATAGCCGGGAGGTGTGTACACGTGTTCACGGAAAAAAAGCCAGAAATTGCCCATCTGGGTTCTGCGGAGCAAAGCGTCTCAGGCCGTCATCCTTGTATTTGAGGTTTATCTCCTTAGTTGTAGGGACTGAGATTTCTGAGCTCCTAGTGCAATCTCTCCCTTGTCCTGCCACCACGTGAAAAGCACCTGCTGCTTTTAAAGACCCTCGAACCCTCCTCCCAGAACTCCCTGGCAGAAGTCTGCCTCAAGTTTCTCCTCCGTGTGAGAACAGCAGGAAGCAAAGCCTCGCAGACGAGTGGAAGGGTCTTTTCTAGCGGCTCATTGTGTTGACACAGCTTTATTTTGATTCCTGATAGTTTCCTATCCTTTTATTTTAAGTGTAGGCTGTGTACGCTTGCAGGGGTGTTTAAGGACGTTTTTCTTTTTGTGTCAGAGTCTGAGGAAGAGGTGGAGGAGGAGCAGGAGGAGAGGCAACCATCACCTGAGCCCGTGCAGGAGAACGCGAGCGGTACTTACTACGAAAACCATCCTGTCACGTAAGAAGGACATTTTCTTCTGTCAGGTTGCTTTTTTGATAAATGGAACGGAATTGCTTTGGCTTTGAGCTCTGGCTGTGATGTAAGAGGCGGTTTAGGAAACTGCAGCTAACTCGATAGGACCTGTGTTATGCGAACATTGCAGCATTTTGAAAGGTTGGTTCTTGAATGGAGAGAGGAAGTGGGGAAAGCTCTTACCCTTGTTATTTTCACTTCTGGTTTCACAGGAGCGGTGGAAATGTAGCTAGGGTGTTTGCATACACACACTTAAGGAGCCTTTGTTAGGTAAACTTGCCACTCTCTGTTGACATGGTGTAATTTATGTGAACAGGCGGGTTAGCGGAGGGATGGATAATGGTAAGTTAATCCTCAAATGTGAGTAGTGCTTGAAACTGAGAGGAAGGTCTGCTTCTTGTGAAGCTGCTGCACAGCTGTGTGGGAAGAATAGATTTCTGCCTTGAGTGTCTTAAAATCTACACAAGATTAAAGAAAAAGGTTTCATCGTGTTTTTATTAAAAATATGTTTTATTAAAAACAAACCGGCCAAGCCCAGAAGCACAAAGAAGCTAACGCCACCAAACCCCTGTGCTCTTTTAGCAACTTAGGAATGCCTTTTAAAAGGCCCCAACTACTTCCTGGTTTCCTTGTTAAAAAAACCCCAAACATTTACGACGTCACTAGATGTTGTCTGTTAAGCACATCCGTGACAGCGCTGAACGCTGCTCCCATCGTGCTTTTCATGAGAAATCTCGTGATTTTCAGTAGGCAGGACCCACGGTTCCTGTGGTAAGAACTTGTGTGGCAATTTGGAAATAAGCTGCAGGTTTCATTCCAGACCTGGCTTCATTTCTGCGTGCAGCTTAATCTTCCGTTGATCCTCACTGCGCTTTTGTTCTTCTAGGAGCAGCAGTTGTTGAGTTGAGCACCTATTCCCCAAAGGGTTCATCTGCCTGTGTGATTTTCAGATTCTCTGCAGACAATCATAAATCACGTCCTTGCTTCCGCAGCAGTAGAACCTGGCTGTGTGTGCAGCTACGGGGTACAGCTTCTCACGGTGCTCTATATGTAGGTGCCACGTGGCAGCAACTGCAGAGAGAATGATCTTTTTAATTCTGGCCGTTAACACAGCGTAGCTTAGAAAAAGTCCTAAAATCCAAAGCAGCTGATAAGCTGAATAACGCGCATTTGATCATTGTAGCAATGGGATAGAGGAAGCGCTGGAAGAATCGTCTCATGAACCTGAGCCCGAGCTGGAATCTGAAACGAAAACCGAGGAGCTGAAAGCAGAAGTAGAAGAGAAGACCCTTGAGGAGCTAGAGGAGAAGTCTCCATCTCCACCCCCTGTAGAACCTGTTTCGCTACCGCAAGAACCGCCAAAGGTTAGTTAAAAGTCATAGCTGGGCTTCTAGTTGCAGGTGGTAAATAGAAGGTTTGGTTTTGAGCTTAGCCTTTTTGAGCGGCCACGCTGGCACCTCCTGTCAGTGTCGTGCTGTGTGAACATCTAGACTTGAACTTTGAACTCGTAAAAATGCCGAGTTTCGCTAACAAAGGAGAGTGTTATTTTTAAGTGCTGCTCAAGTCACCCATCGTAAATTTAATGCTCTGCTCGTAAAGTGTGCGTGTGGTTTTCTGCATGTGTAAACCGTTTAAAATGTGGAGTTAACGTAGGTTAAGAAAACACCTCAAGCTACCACCACCAAAAATCCCGCAAGATGGGAACCACTGCTCTTCCTTGAAAAGCCCGTAATGCACCGACGCGTGCAAACTTGCTGGCAGTGTAGGTTCACAATCCACACGGGGCTGCCGACTGTCTCCTCAGAGGCGGGATGCCGAGTCACAAAAGCCGCCGGGCGCAGCGCGTCACCCGGCACGGTCACACCTGGGGAGCTCGGAGGAGATGGGAGGAAGCGGTGGAAGCTGGAGACAGGACATTTTCTAGCTCCAGTGTCTCTCCCCTATTTTTTATTTTTTTCAATCCTTTATTCTCATTTTTACTTCTAACTTCTGGCATCCGCTTTCTTTCGTTGTGCGGAAGACACTTGACACCACCGGGTTTCAGTCGTAGGCCTGGTTACCTGATGGAAAGCAGTGATCTGAGGATGCTGATCCTCCTGTTCCTCCGTTGTAATGCTTGCACAACCTTTGTTTAATAGTCGGATATGAACCAAAAGTGTATTTTCAGCAGACGAGTTTCCCTGTAGGAATGTCAGTGGTTTGCCATGATTAGTAGCCTAGGTTTGTTGCATTTCCTGCAGGCTTTCTCTTGGGCTTCAGTGACCAGTAAAAACCTGCCTCCTAGTGGTACTGTTTCTTCCTCTGGAATTCCACCCCATGTTAAAGCACCCGTCTCACAGGTAACCCATCTGTGAACACCTTGGATTGTCTCATTACTTCTGCAAACTGCTTCCGGTTTTGTTGTTGTTTTTTTTTTTAAATTAACAGATCGATTTGTTTGACTTAAATTGCACAAATTAATTGTGTCTTAAATGTTAATGCACTCACCTTCTTGTCGCGAGCGAGGGCACGTACACGTAACGGTGTAACTTTGGGTGATGCTGACCTTAAAATCTGTGTGGAAGCAGGAAGGCGCTGCTGACACGGTTTTTTGACCTATCTTAATGGGATATGGTTTGGTTCACAAGGGGAAAAAAAAAACCAGAAAACAAAAACCAGCTCCCGCAAAACGGTGGTTTTCTAAACCGTGTTTGGAAGGGCTGTTTGATCGGCCAAAGCGCCCCAGTCATAAAAAGGGGTAGCACCGTTTCTGAGGAGGTGCAAGCTCGCCTTGTAAGGCTCGTATCCGCAGAAGTACGCTGGATTTCATTATCCGTTTGTAATTAACTTGTCACAGAACCCTGTACCAACTTACGACTGTGTGGGGAATGGAAGGATTCACATTTCCTGGCCAGGACAATGCTGTCTTCCCATTCCCAGGCTGACCCGGTGAGGAGGGGAAAGAGGAAAGGGAGTTTGACCGCGTGATAGCTCGCGTCCTGCACATGCCAAGCTGCTGTGGGACGACCCGAGGCTCTCAATTCAGCTGCCTCCATCCATACAAAAACCCTCAAAACAGCGAATGTGTGCTCTGGCGCTGGCGCCGTGCACCAAAGCCCGGTGTGGTGCGGTGTGGTAGCTCATGTCTGACCTCTCTAAAAGACCGTGGTGTTCAGTAGAGCGGCGGGGTTATTGCAGCTCTTGTTTTTGCGCTGCTTTCTTCTCCGGTTTTTACTGACGGAGGGACCCGCCTAGCATTGCCCTTCAGGCAAATGCTTGTTAAAAAAGAAAACAGAAAAAAAAAATCCCAACCCAGCAGAAAACCAACACCTTGCAAGGCGTTGCTTCTGGTCTGAGAGGGCTGGCGTGGATGTCAGAGAGCGGCTCCGCAGTGAGCTGGGAAGCCCGTCTGTCTTCATCAGCTTCAGCAGGGCTTCGAGCACGTAGGTGGTCTTGGAGCCGTAAAACCTGTGATTTTCCTAGCGCAGAACAGGCTTTCCTTATGCGCAACCGGGATGGGCCTTGATTTATTTGCAGCAGAGAGGGTGGATTTTTGTAACACGACTGCAAAAATGATTTAAATTTGTCTGTACACGAGAGCAGAATATAGCTTGTAGATGTCCCCTTAAACTCCTTTGTGTCAGCTCCGCAGCTTGTCGTGCTTGCCGCCTGTTGGGTTACTTGTGCTGTGACCTCAGGTCCAAGTAATTCCCTGAGGAAGTTGCTGAACAATACGGAAGTGGCAGGAATTTCAAGGCTCGGCTCTTCTGGAGGCAGAATTAGTCCGTTCTTAGCTCTGTTCCTGGCACGCTTTTGAGCCATGGTGTACAGAAGGCAGGTGGAAAAGGCACCTGAACAGTTCCTACAAGGGGTCACGGATCAGTAGCAGCTTTCTCCTCTTCTCTTGGATTCCATTGCTGCCGGATACTGGGACCGTAAAGGAGGATGGGAGATTGCGGTAGTGGTTGGGCGGCTCCTTTGGGACGCTGCTCTGCCCAGCCTCAGGGATGTTACAAAGCAGCTCTTCGCTGTCCTTCCCGTTCCCTCCTCTGCATCACTCCAGCTTTTCCCCCATCTTTGATCGAGGTAAAAATAGAGCCTCTGTGGTGCAAACTCAGAGCCCCCCAAGGACGGCGCACGTGCTGCTTTGGGTATGTACCAGTTCAGTGTGCAGCTGTGCAGTTTAACAGCTCCGCATTTCTTGCTCCTTTGCTTCTTGCGGGCGACTAGAAATGGGCCCGCAGTGTTACGTCGGGCCTTCTTCAGAGCTCCGGCCCCGCGGGGGCACGAGCCCAGGGGAGCTGGCGGGGCAGAGGCAGGCAGGGTGCTCCCTGACTCCCGTCTCCGGGCTGGGAAGTGGAGAGGTCAGGGAAAGATGGGCTTCTAGGCACTGCGTTCTCGCACCGCCTTCAGTCTCTTCAGACTCTGGGTAGACGCCTCTCTAGAGCCTTTGTGGAAGCGATCGACGAGCGCCTCGAGGAAGGCGTGTGGTCCGCGTTTACCTGAGAGGCCGCGGGTAGCGATGTCAGGGATGCAGCTGACCTAGCCGCTGGAGTTCTGCGGGGGGGCTGCGTGCGAAGCGTGCCTTCCTGCTCGTTTGCTCGGCTCGTCGGTTCTCTGCCTGCGTGCCTCTGGATCGCGGCAGGCAGCTCGCTCTGGAGAAACTTCTAAGCCTGGTAAGGTTTCAAAAGTAGAATTGTAGCGGCCTTGGGGGCCACCTCTTCCCTTGCTCCTTCTGTCCCATCCTCCTCTGCATCAGGAGGGTGTGTGGTGAGTAGAGGCTGCCCCGTGGCCGGCTTTGCTGCCGTTGCCGGTAGCGTTGGCACAGCAAGAGGTCCCTTTGCACTCCCCGTGTGAGCTGAAGAGAAGAGGCAATGTCACCTTTTCCTTACTCGTTCTCGGAGCTCCCTTAGGCTGAGGTTTGTGGCGTGCTCGGCTCCCGGGCTGCACGCCCCTTTAGTCGTTGTCTCTGCCCCTCAGTCCACCTCGTGCGCTCTCGAGTGCTGGTGGGATCGATGAGAAGCTCCGCGAAACGCACGGCGAGCCGGGACAAGTTACCTGTTGGTCGGAATTGAAGAGAAGGCCATCGGTGACTTAGCAAGCCTGTGCTATGGTTGACAAAGGAGTGAGCGTTGGAGCCCTAAGTATCGAAGAAATTGGGCTCTGAATCAATTCGGTTTTGCTTGGGAGGTATAATTTAGGTGTAATTACAACTGAGGTATAATTTAATGCAGTAGATGGGTGAGTAAGCTGGCAGGGGAGCTCCAGTGACCCAGGAAGGCGTATAATTAAAAGCGATTTAACAGCCAGGCTGATTTTTCTAGCTTTTTCGCAAAAATAACCCTCGAACTGTTGCAAGGACGAGCTAACGCCTGGCTGGGTAGAGCACGAGTGACGGGAAGGCCGAAACGTCTATTTGGTGCCTCGTACCTGCGTGTTTCGTGGAAAAAACAGCCTTTTCACCCCGGTGAGGTACTGTCTGGCTGGAACCCTCAGTTGTCTCGAGTCCTGGCAGGAAAATAAGGGAGATGTTTAACGTAAACCACTTCTCTGCAGCGGCCTGGGCCTATAGCCAATGTCCTTGTGTCTAATCTTCCTTGGAGGCTGGTGTTCCTCTTTACGCTCCAGAGGACCGTGTTGTTTTTCTAAGATAAGAAGGCAGCACAGCAGCAGCTTCTGGACTGTTGTGCAGAAAAGGGAATTTTTAAAAAAGCCTCTTGCAAATTGCTTCAGTAACCAAGAGGCTGCATGGAAATTTTTTTAATTGTTCTGTCTCTTTTTCTCACATGATCTTGAAAAGCATTTTTTTGCTTGCGAAAAACGGAATCGGTGTTCTCGTTCCCGAGGCTGTGAAGGGTGTACTTTGACCTTCACGGTCTTGACATTGGGCAAGTTGAAGAATATCTTCAGCAGGCGGTCAGTAGAAATTGTCACTTCAGGTGGCTTTATTGTACCAGGAATACTTAGGACCTCTCTGCGGGCTTTTATTTTGTTCTCCTCCTTCTTTTGGTTAGTTTCCTTGAAGTTTTTCTGTCCTGGAGGAAAAGAATCCCTCGGGGGCTCAGAGAGGAAATGTGATTTGCCCATCTCTTTGCGTTCATCTCAGACTGCCTCCTAATCCGTGACGTTTGAGCTTGGCACGAGGAAGCCTGATTTCATCTAGGTGGGGTTTCTAGTCAGGTTGAGGGATTCTTGAGTAACGGAGTGTCGGGGTCTCGATGCCTGGTCAAACGTGGACAGTTGGCCTTAGCCGCGCTTTGGGGAGACGCTCGGATTGAGAGACATCTGCTTTGCACCTTGTAGCAGAGATAAGTGAACACTGCAGTCCTGGATTGGTACAGAGGAATTGATAGAGGTGAAAAAAATGCATTCCCAAACACATTGACACGGAGGTGTATCTTCTGGAGTTCGTTTTGTGCATGCTGCTTATCTGTGTCTCGTGGGGGTTTTTTGTTTTGGTGAGTTTTGGGGGGGGGTTGGATTTTTTTCTTACTGGGCCGGTGTTTAATAAAGCACATTCTCCTCCTGTTTTAGCCAAGAGTTGAAACTAAACCTGAAGCTCAGTCTCAGCCTCCTCGTGTACGTGAACAGCGTCCCAGGGAAAGACCGGGTTTCCCACCCCGAGGACCTCGGCCAGGTAACGTGGGTTGGGACTTGATGAAGCGGGACTAGATCCGAGTCTGTTTACAAGAACGTTTTAATAGGTAGTGAGCTCCTCTTCGGTGTAATGGTTTAAGATATAGCGAGAACCTCTTAAACAAACTTGCCCAGCGTGCCAGGTGTTCTATTTCACGTGAATTTATTTAACCTAACCAAGGAGAGCAGACAAAAAGAAGACAAATACTCCGTGGCATTATTACAAAAGTGTCAGGACTTTGTGAAGAGGAAGACCGTCTCCTCCTGGTAAACAGGAGCTCAAGAGCTGAAGGTCCAGAACTGTTTGAGTGAACACGCTTGGTGCTGTTCGTAGGTGTGTTCATTGGAATCCACACGCGTCTTCTCACCTCGGTGACTCTACCTTCTTCTTTCTGCTGACGACAGGGAGAGGGGACATGGAACAGAATGAGTCGGACAATCGTCGGATCATTCGCTATCCGGACAGCCACCAGCTCTTTGTCGGGAACTTGCCGCATGATATCGATGAGAGCGAGCTGAAAGAGTTCTTCATGAGTAAGTAGCGATTTGATTTCGGCTGCGGAGACCAAGGAGAACAACGGTGTGGAAAAGTCCCGTAGGGCCACGCAGGGGAGCCTTGACGTGACGTAACTCTGCAGGCGTTGTCTGGGACAAGCGGAGGGGTGGCAGAGCTGGCACGGTGGGTGGGTTTTGGTAACACGGCTTTTCCCTTGTGTTTTCCCAGGCTTTGGAAACGTGGTAGAACTTCGTATCAATACTAAAGGAGTGGGAGGAAAACTGCCTAATTTTGGCTTTGTGGTATTTGACGATTCTGAGCCGGTCCAGCGAATTCTAGTTGCAAAAGTAAGTATTGGCATTGGGTAGCCTTCAAAAGCCGGACGGAATGCCCCAAAGCCCAGGCGGTGGGGCCATCCCGGTTTGCGTGGCTGTTGTTCCTGGCATTCAAACGGCAATTGTAAGAAAAAAAAAGTAGTTTGGTCCCACTCGTTCTGCCAGGAGCGTTCGGTAGCCTACCAAAGCTGTGCCAGCGCTCCTCACGCCGCGTCGTGCCGAGTCGGGTTGTTGGCCCTGCACCCGGGCACCACGCGGAGCTCGGCACTTGGAGATCCCTTGCAGCCGCAAGCCCAGTGCGTAACCTTTTGAAAGGCGTCGCACGGATCTCTGAATTCTGCGTCCTGGGGCTGAGAAAAAGGGGCAAGGTTATTGGCGGTTGTGACTTGAGAAAGTGGAGAGGAGAAGGAGGCATTTTCATTCCCCGTAGGCGGGAGCGAGAGCCGGTAGAGCAATTCTTCCGGAGCTTTCGCCCTCTCACCGCAGGGCCAAAGCTGGCAGCGGAGAGGCTAGAGACACCCCCGCCCTCAGCTGAGAAGGACACTTTAATTCCTTGCATGCCAAATGAATTTAAAAATGCCGTTGCGTTGACCGTGGAGCTGTAGGCCGGGGCCGTGCGCTGCCGGGAACCGCTAGCAGTTAATTTTTGCCTTCCGCACGTAAGCGGAGGCGCGGGCCGAGGCGGGCGGTGAACGCAGGGTTTTCGCGGGCCTCGCGTGAAGGGGCCGCGTCAGCTGGTGACTAACGTGTGCCTTGAACGCTTTTCCCTATAAGCCTATTATGTTCCGGGGTGAGGTGCGCTTGAACGTAGAAGAGAAAAAAACAAGAGCCGCTCGTGAAAGAGAGACCCGAGGCGGAGGCGATGATCGTAGGGACCTTCGTCGCAATGATAGAGGCCCCGGGGGTCCCCGCGGAATAGTGGGTGGTGGCATGATGCGAGACCGTGACGGAAGAGGACCCCCTCCGAGAGGCGGCATGGCACAGAAACTTGGCTCCGGACGAGGAACGGGGCAGATGGAAGGCCGCTTCACCGGACAGCGTCGCTGACGTCCCCGCTGCGGGCAGACGGTCTCGGCAGTGGTACATTATCCATCGTGTTTGCATTCTTGTTAATTTTTTTTGGCTTTGGAATGTGACACAGCCCTTCTGATCATTTCTTTGATGTGAAAGCATCCTTTGGTTTCCAGTTTAAATTGAGGTGGACGCTCTTTCCCCGGTTTCACAACAGGAGTCACGCTGTTAATTTATAAACGTAGACTTGGAGAATTGAGGACTGAAAAAAAAAAAAAAAAAAAAAAAAGACCGGTTAACTATCCCCAACAAAGGTGAACT
>JAVSBS010006090.1:0-2500 GCA_033124195.1 Coracias cyanogaster
TAACTGCCTTCCAATACCTGAAGGGAACCTACAGGAAGGCTGGAGAGGGACTTTTCACAAGAGTGTCCAGCGACAGGACAAGGGAAAATGGTTTTAAATTGAAGGAGAGTAGGTTTAGACTAGATCTTAGGAAGAAATTCTTCAGTACGAGGGTGGCGAGACTCTGGAATAGATTGCCAAGAGAGGTTGTAGATGCCCCTTCCCTGGAGGCGTTCAAGGCCAGGTTGGATGAGGCCTTGAGCAACCTACTCTAGTTGAGAGGAGTCCCTGCCAATGGCAGGGAGGTTGGACTAGATGATCTCTAGGGTTCCTTCCAACCTAAGCCATTTTATGATTCTATAATTCTATGATTCTTATGAAGACCTTCAGGCTACAACAGAGAGCACACGACAGTTGATGATGTAACGTACAGAGGGAAAGGAGGAAATCTTGTGGTGTCTATACAGTTTTTATATTTTGCAGCTGTAGCCGAGAGATCCTGTGAGAAAAGCATTCCAATACTTACTACTCTCTTCATCGCAAATCCCCACATATATGATTAAATATTAGGGAGTTTGATAAAAACAATAACAACATTCAAGAGACTAGTGTGCATTAGGTGTCTACAAACCTTTGAGAATTACTCGGATGATTTTAAAGCCCTGTGTAACTAAAGCTACACAGCAGATAATTTCAGTTGTGCAGTTCAGTTTGGGAATGGGAAAATATGGATGTGTAATTTCAAAAGGGTAAGATAAATCAGGTCTGAGTCCTTTGGGAATACTAACTCTAGAATAAATTGTTTGGCCAAATAATAGAAAATAATGCATGAAGAGCAAGGGAAGAAAATAAAGTTGGGTACAGAGAGCACAAAAAATTGAACAACCGTGCTTAAAGTCTTATTTTTTGACTCTCATAAAACCTGGGAATTCTGAGAGAAGTTTATCTAAATTGATCTTTTGCATCTTTAATTTTTGCATGCTTATTGTTATTTACAAAAGGATTCATAGTTGTGTGAACTACTAACCTTTGCAGGGTTGCCAATTTGCATAATTTAACTGCAAGACTTGCAGTAACTTTGTCTTTTCCTTATAGCCCTACACTCTAGAATCACACAAATTGTACAGAATTTCAGCTTTCCTCTAAAGATCGAGAAAGTTTCTAGCCCATGTTGCAAAGGAAAACTAAATCTTCAAATCCAGAAAGTGAAAAAAAAGTTTACAGTTCTGATGCTTACAGCGAGCCCTTTCCTTCCCTAACTCATGATCTTTTAATGCTTCAAGTTATCGACATCTCTTTGGCAACAGCTCTGTTTTGTTTAGATCTTAAAGGGCCTGACTCACTTCTCACTGATGCTAGCAAATTTACTTAGATCATGAATCTCATCCACAGATCACACTACAATGAGTGTGATAATGAAGAACATAGAGATTGCATAATTTTTACTGGAAATTTGTTCCATAATAAAGCTTTGAAGATACCTTATGCTGTGTGGTTGTGTGGGATTAGTAAGAACTAATCAACATTTGCTAGATTTTCTCTGTGCAAGGCAGAATATTTCTACAAAGTGTCTGGAGCCCTCCACTTTCAGTTTGTTTATTAAATGGGATTTTGAAACATTACCAGCAGTCTTCTTGATACACCAGAGTGTAACGCTGCGGTGTCTAGGAAGCATAAAAAGCCATTTTAAACATTCAGAGCTGAGCTGTGCACTATTGTGTTGTGGCTGTAGATTTCACTCTTGATTCTAGACACCAACAGCTTTTCCCTTATCTATTGTTTATTAGGCAGAGTTCAGCTTCTGGATGGGTGGGTAAAATGTACAGCAGCTATAGTAACAAGCAGTCTCAAGCACTGAATATTTAAACACGGTTTTGCACATCCTACTAAATGCAGCCATTTATTATGGTTAATAAAAGAGCGTGCTGGTAACATCTCAAAGTCCTACCTGTTAAGTTTCTTCCTCAGGAAGAAGAAACTCCACTTCCCACAGTTTCAACAATCATTACTCATGCCTTTACCTTAACTAGTAAGATATACATCTGTTTCATTAAACTTTATATAAAAAGAAATGTATTTGTATTTGCAATAGTGTAATATAATGCATAGCAAACTAGTTCTAAACCTTTAAAACACATTTGTGAGAATTTAGCTGCCCGACCACAGACTTTTAGCTAGTCTAAATTACATAAAAAGGGACTCTAAATAAATATCATTAAATTTTCCTTCTACTGAGTCTCTTTGAAATAAACTGGAGTTTTCAAATCACATTCACTCATGTTTCTTCATTTTGAGAGCAACAATTTGTTAGGGGGTTCTTCTTTTCCTTTCCACCCTCCCAAATCATTAATAACTTCTGGTGGCTTCTGAAAAAGGTTGCAGATCAAGATTTCAGTAGCTGTGCTGTAAATCTACTGCAGAAAGCCCAAATTCAATCAGTTCAATTCACCAGCTTTTAGAACTAGTTGAATGCCCTCTTAACACTGAAGGGAACAGAATATAAATTCTGTGAATAGAATCA
>JAVSBS010006090.1:7500-40430 GCA_033124195.1 Coracias cyanogaster
TCTTTTATGTTAGTAGGAGATATCTATGTATAAACATTTGCATGTGCATGCAAGGACATGCACTTTTCTTGAGGAAAGAGTGAGTCAATAAGAGGTCTTCTCCATGCAGGTCCATTGACAATATGCAGGGGGTAAAATCTGTTTGTTGCTTCCCCAAGGATTCTTAGGGAGAGGGAAGCATATGCACTCCCTGAGCTACAACTAAAGTTTAGTTTGAAACACATTTCCAGAATGCTGTGTGTCCCTCATTTTTCTTTTTTTTTTTTTTTTTGAGTAACCAAGGCTTCTCATGGATTTTGCCCTCCCCCGTGCTGAAATCTCAGTTTTACACTAACAGTGAGAAAGTTGATAATTTAGAAGTCAAAGTTATTAAAATATCAAATTTATTTCATTAAAATATCAACTTGCTTCTGGTGTCCAGTGCAAATATGAGGCTCAACACAATGAGTTGCTAGAATAGAACGTAAGTGAAAGATCTGAGATGGCTCATGAACCATAACTGTGTAAAAAGGAAGGAGAGCCTGTACACACTCACCATGTTATGTCTTGTCTTGCAGTAGCAAGATGGGAAGAATCAGATTGGTTGGGAAAATGATGTTAAACTCAAAGTGTTAGAATAAAGATGGCCAATCCAGGTTAATGTTTATAGATCAGATGAAGTAATTTAAAGCACTGGACAAGAATAAGTGTTTCATATTTCAGAGACAAGGAAAAAAGAAAATATAGCTGTTTCATCAATTCAGCTAATACAGCTCCTCCTGTGCCCTTCCTTGTTTCCAGTATGCCTTTGCTGATTGTGTGCTTATAACTGCATGAAGTTACAGCCTTTGCTAATGGGCAGAGTAAGATTTGAGAGAATAAAATTCAGTCTATTAAGTTATTACATTGATTAGCAAGGTTATCAAGATGATTGGCTTTTTAAGTTGAAAGGTTTAATAATTTACTGACAACAGATGACAAGTTTCGATTTTCTCCAGCTGTTGAGTCACTAAAGAGTAGCTCTGAAGAAATTTGCTTTCATGTTTGACCTCTAGGCAAAGGTTAAACACTGTGAAATTTCTGTCAAAATATGCTATTTCAGAAACATATAAAAACATTATTTAGGATATTTTGGATTATTTACCTAAGTATATTAGATAAAGCTAGAAGGTCTGCTGCAATTTCCATTCTCTCTTGAAATAAACATACAGAGAAAACCACAGATATAAGTAAATAAAAAAAGGACTGAGCCCAGAATCTTGGAGTTCTATCCTTACAGGCCTATCCTATAGCAAGTATTGTGAGACATATAAAACATCTTTAGTGTATTTGTTTCAGTAATTTATCTTTGTCTAGGTATCTGATTTTTTTACAACAGGTATAACATTGGTTGAACAACTAGAACTAAACCAAGGTTAAATGGTTATCATAGCCTTTTTTAAAAAGTCAAATAACTTCTATAAATTAATCAAATATGGCTTCTTTAGTGTAGCCATATGTTGAAAAATAATACTAGAAGTCATTGTATTCCCTGCTAGGGATTGAGGACAGTTACATTACTGTAAAATATATCTGTGTTCATGGCTGTCAGAAGAATCCTAACAAAATTCATGCATTTGCCACATCTATTACCAGTGTAAAAAATTGCTTTGAAAAGCCTGATCTTACTGTTATACATCCTCTACTTCCTCACTTGAGTCTTGCACAGTCCCGCTTTTGTGCTGAAATGTCTGTGTTGGTAAGGAAGACAGTGATATAGCAATTCCTAATTACAAAGTTTTGTTAGAAGTTGGCCATGTACTCATAAATGTTTATGATTCTGGTAGAACAAGTTTAAACCCCATTTAGGTCTAAGAGTAGCTTATCTGCTTGTCAGTGCTAACTGAAATGGTGCTGGAGTCAATGCCCTGAAGTGCATCAGGCTAAGCATACGTGAAAAGATGGGGATGACAAACAGGAAGAAATGGGAACAGAAAATACACTACATTACAGTGGAACCATAGAGTTATTATTGCTAAGCCAAATGCAGCCTTTCCCAATACAACACAAAAGCATGCTCCATCTACATTTTCAGCTAAAACTTCTGCAAAAGGAGTATCCTCTTTTCCACATTTATGCATCTCTGAACAATAGCATCAAGCACACAACAGCCAGCTTTGCTGCAGTGTTGTTTACAGAATGGGCACAGGTGAACTGTGGTGCAACGGAAAATATTCTCAACAAGAAAACCACCCAGTATAAGACTCAAAACTTAGTCTTCATATTCAGGATACTGTATTTATCCTGAGGAATTACACATAATTTCTAAGTCACAATGTTTTTAAGTGTCTTTGAGTATCTCACTTCATTTCTCAGTATCTCCTTTTCTTATGAACTATGATAGCATTACTTTCTTTCATACTACTACTCTATATTCTATTCTGGTGAGAAAATCAGGCTGGAGAGATTTTCAGTTGGAATATGACCTTACAGTGTCTGGCATGAAGACACCCAAAACTATTTGGAGGCTGCAGGTGCCGCTGCAATATAAACAAAAAAATTATAATAGAAAATACATTGTGCTGTCCAAGGTGGGAATTAGCTTGATTCAACTGGGCCAAATTCTTTTAAGGTACAGCTTTCATTTTTGTGTTGCTCGTTCATGTACCTCATCTTTTCCAAAAATTATAATGACATCAGAGTTCTTGTAGTTTGTGTTATAACGGGAGGATAAAATTGTAGCTATTCATGACAGCAAAAGCTAAGAAGAAAATCAACAAACAGAAAAGGAAAGTAATTAGTTGTAAGAACCTACAAATAAATTAAACCTTGCCTAAGATGTATTGATTTTCTGTGGCCTTGCCTATACAATAATGTCAAGCATGCCTGACAATCCATTAGGTTCAGAAGGCAAAAACTACTTATAATTATTCTTTGGCTTCCATCTTAAGAAATATGCTGGTATCAGACTTAATTCTGATTCTCATCTGCCGTGGTACAAGTCAGAAACAACTTCCCAAAGACAATGGAGTTGTAAGTGTAAGGATTAAAATCAAAGCACATTTTACTGTAAGGTGTGAATTAAAGTGAACAAGCACTTTTGTACAAATTTAAATATCCTGATTTTTTAATCATGTCAACATACTATTCAAAATAGGCAGTTCCAGAAATGAAATTAAACAATAATCATTGTAATAAAGTATGTGCTTAGATCACAAGAATATGTTTTTTTCTCTGTAGACACCTAAGCAAAAGAGTTTCAGAAGATACACACAACGGTTAAGAAAAAAACAACCTGGTAGCAATTACTGCTGTCAACGATGAAAAGCCATCAAAATTGTAACCACAAATTCTCAATAATTTTCTATTAAAAATTCTCATTTTATTATTTTAAATTCTTATGTAATTTTTTTGTTTTGATTTTCAAGTAAAAAAATATTTCAAAGGAACCGATAGTTTTATATCAGGTTCCACCTTGATTTAGAGATGCTTGATTCAAGCCTATAATCAATACGATTATTTTACCATGAAATCTCTGCCTACAATGCAGGCAGAAAAACAAAAGTGTGCAAAGAAAAACAAGAGATAGGCAGAAAAGTTTTGACAGAAAAAGAGAACAATGTAGCTTATTCTTAATGCGTTTGGTTTAAACTCCTTCATAAAATGCCACTGAGTGGCTTCTATCTCTCCTAATGACAATTCAGTTAAAGGCATAAAGAACACCTCTGAATGATTCTAACGTTTTGGAGTTATTAGTTTTACAATTTAATATGCTTTGTAAATGGATATGTACATACATAAAACGTGGAGAGCCATGAGCCAGATTTGAATTTTCTGTGTGATGAAGTCTACAGCCAAAAGTCCCTACTGAGATTTTGTAGGTGATGTAGGGTTTTGAGATATTCATTGCCTCAGCAATATTAGGTCATCATTTCTGGTTGGTTTCACTAGCTTGTTCACATACATAAATTTGCTTACAGGGTTAAGCATTCAACCTGTACATCTTGTTTAGGTTTCACATCATAAAACTTGGGACGTCGTCAAGGCTAGTTGTACATGCTTCCTCCCTAGTTGATGGAGAGAGGCTAAGGCAACTATTCACGCATGCTCAAGACAGGAGGAGTGAACTGCCCTCCCTCTTTGACAATACAGCAGTTGAGACTTAGACTTGAACTAGGTGACTACTGTTCAGACAGCTGAAGTTGGGAGATCAATTCTCTCCCTGCTGTTCAGCAAGGGCCCAACCTTTCCTGACCTGTTAAGCAGAAAATACGGAAGGTCTTCCTGCTGAAACTTGTTTTTTGCAGGTACATTCCATGCTAGAGACCATCAGAAAAAATAAATTATTCCTACAAATACTTCTATAATTCAGTATTGATTTAAAGCAATAAATACTTCACAGATAAAGCACATTACTTTTGCTTGCTCTGATTGAGATACTGGCTTAGACAGTACAATAAACTGATTTATAAAACTACTGAAATTTGCAATCTTTGGGTGTCTGTGGTAGTTATGCATCTAAGTTGAAAAATTACTTGATGCTCTTTGGGGTGGAGGACAAGGAACAGGAGAAGACACTAAGCAGAATGAAGAAAGTTGCTTGAGAATTTGCTTCGGTGTTGTACTTCCAAAATCAAATTCCTGTTGTAGACCTTTATATAACTTGTTACTATAGTGGCAAAATAGAAGAAAGTTTGCAGAACTACACAGTAGTCAGTACAACAATAAGTGAATCAATTGAAGACAAACATTAAAAGAGTTATTTGCTAATGGGCACCATGCCAGGGTTACTCATGCAATGCTGCCTGTAGAATTCCTAAGCTGAGTTCAGAAGATACAGATCGATGCACCTCCAAAGAGAGTCTATATCAATCTCCATTTCATTCATTAGCTTCCACTCTGAGCTGGTAGGCTGCTAGTTAACTCTTTAATGTGGGAGAAACTGTCAGTGTAAAGGCCACTGGGACACACGCTCTTCTCTGCTGTACTTGACCTGTCAATATTTCTTGCGGCATACTGTTTAAACTGGTATGGCTAATGGCAAAATGGAGATCCGTGAGGCTTGGGAGGCTTTCCTAGCTTTACATTAGCTTATCGTTCTACAATAAACATTAGTAAATGCACCCTGATGAAGCATCCCTATTTGTGTCCTCTGAATGTGAATGAAAGGCCTCAGATGAAATAATTCAAACAACTCTGTCCCTGAAATCAAAGACATCTTAAACAATAAATTACGTTAATTTGAGAAATTAGCACATTGAGACATCATGTAAACGAACCAGAGGCAACTGACATTGGGTTACTAATTAAATTGTTCTAGTGTCCCAGACAGACAGAATGAGATAGCTGCAGCAGTAAAGTTAAAACTTAGCTTCACTTTGAATCAGTTTCGCTCTAAATTAATTGTAAAATCGCATAGAAATCCAGCAGGTTCAGGACATGATTGATGCATAAACCATTTAGAATACTTCTGAAAGTGCAAATACGAGATCTAACTTATAAAGGTATAATTACTAAAACAAAGAACAATCTCAAACCACCCAGACTTGTGGGCTTTGCTTATTTTCTTTCTACAAATATTGAATGTACTAATTTCCCTTGCCTTACTGTTGAATAAAATCAATTTTCTCAGTAGAGCTGAACTCTCCTTTGTTTAAGGTTAGATGCAGAGTTGATATGCATCCTTAGATATAATGTTAATGTAAAATCCTTGAATATTTAGAACTACGTCACTGTGTGAATCCACAGCTGTTACAGATTTATTATTTGACAATGAGTGCTCTCCATACATTAACTGATACGCTTGGAATTAGCTGAAGGGGAAAAAAAAGCTTTGCACTATTTTAAAACTCTAGTCAAACTGTTTGTATATAAATTTTGATAACAACACCTGTTTTTTCTCACTTGGCCAATATAATCCATGGAGAATCCCAGCTTCGACAATTTCCCTGCAGAATTGTCAAACATATGTATTTGTATTTCATTACTTGGGTAATAGCTGATTTGCCAAGTTCATTTACTACTAGTTGCTCCTCAAACATCTCAGTGGGATAATTAAGGAATACTAAGAACTGAAACTGTAGTATGTTAGGTGGGGGCTAGAGCAATTGCCCAAATCCCACTTCTGATTAAACTGCTGTCCAGAATTAAATATTCAGTAACTGAAATTCTGTTTTCTTCCCTGACTCTGAGCAACTTATAATCAAGGAGGCAGAATAACTCCCTCTTTTGTGCCATAGAGACCAAAAAGCTCACTGTGCCACTCAAACCAATTCTAATCCCTTATGAGCCTACAAGAATGGTATTTAAACTGAAAATTGACTGGGTAATGGACTACGTGGTGCCTTCTGTTCTAACAGTTCAGTATGTTGGCATTAAAACAAACAAAAGTGCATTGATGCCCAATGCCTGAACCAGAGAGGCTAAACAAGTGGGGATAAGCCTTAACAGTAGGAAGGCAATTAAAAATCCTTTCTATCTGAGGGTCAGGGCTGGTGACAGTGAAATGGATGCCTCCATTAATTCTGCTGAAAATAGGGTGTGTTCTTGGCCTTGCTTTGTTCTTTTCACACTGCACAGAGGCTGCACAAGTAAAAACCTTTTCAGCTAGAAGTCCCACCGTGAAGTCTTCAGTGGGACTATTCTGGTTTGACTCCATAGCTCAAAATTGGCATGATTAAGTCATGTACCAACTCATCCCCCCATCACTAAACCATCTGGCACCTCGTCCATTATTACCTGCTGTGGGCACATTCTGGTCTAACATCCACAGAGTAAAAGTCAGGCAAAATTTCCTCTCCTGCATCTCATGCCTCTTCCCTCATGTCATTAGCCACAGAAGAAAATCTGGCTTCTAGGTTTTAGAGCGATGATGTGAGAGGCACAGATCTCCAAATTATCATGGGTATCACAAAAATCACTGCCTATAATTCAGGCTGTCTAACACTTGCCATTGTCCAATTTTGTGCCCTGGTACATGTAACTGCTAAACTCTAATCATTTGGACTGACATCTTCCCTGCCAAGGGGAGTTGCATTTCTAAACTGCCAGAGGAAAGGTGCCATGCCATATGAATTACTCATCTGATATGATAATGTCTGCATTACATTTTGAAGAACTCATTAAAAACTCCAATAAAGGCATTTTTTAATTTCTTTTTGAGATTCATGTTAGAGATGAGCATCACAACACCCTTCCAAATACTAAGTAAGTTTCCACAGACAGCATCTAATACAATGTCTCACTTATTCCATAATCACACACATTCATGTACACAGCAAACATGACTACTAACTACGAGCTTTTTGAAACCTGAAGGATATACTGTTGTACAGGTGGTTTGAACCCTTGAACTTGAGTATTCAGACCACAGGCAGATTTACAGTTTGGAATTCTCGGGCCCAGTGAAGTTGCTGTTTCCAGTGGATATTGAGCATGGCAGCTGACAGGTATGAGAACTGTGACTAGGAAATATAAAGTGGATGGAGGACTTAGTGGTTGGGGCTTCAGGGATTACAAAGATAATTGTGGATCAATTCTGCCAAATGATTTGAAGTAACTTAAGCCTGCCATCAGTACTTTAATTGTTTTTACAACAGAATTGAGAGAGCACTTAGTGCAATGAATGACTTGATAACACCTGGTTGCAATGCTCTGTCCATTAGTTTCATATTGTCTCTCTCTGTTTATTCAGCTGGTTAGTCTACTGGTCTACTTGTTTAAGACCCCATATTTAAGTTAAAAAGAGGTGTTCACAAGTGGCTGCTGAAATAAACATCTCTTAGGTTAGGATGGTAAATGTATTACAAGAGTGGCTTTTCTATCTGGAAAATATCTTTCCATATTTATGTTTGTAAAGAATAGCATAATTTTAATAAGTAGTACCATGCCATTCCATTATGCTGAGATGTGCTAATCTTTGTATACAGCAAAGAAAAACCAATTAAATAAAAACTTAACCCTTTATCCATTCACAAAATGTCAAGAACAGACTGGTTCCTAGGAGACCAACCGGCTATAACTCCGTGAATTGCCATTATTATTGAAGTAAGAACACTTACATTGACTACTGGCAATTATGAAGACTAGCCGTTTTTTTATTAAGAAACCCCTGCCTGGATGTTGTTTTTCTGTTTCTGTGGTTTGTGAAGAAGTACAGCAGCACAGCTACATCTAACCACCTCTGTCTCCCTTCCTGTAAGATATGACGTATCAAAATCCCACAATGTTTCAAAGTGATGATCACGAGCACAAACTCTCAAAACTCAGGGTGTTGCCTATGGCGAGGAATTAAAGATATAATTAATCAATGGAAATTCCAAAGTGCAATCAATCTCACTGACAACTCCTCCAAAAGCTAGCTCCAGTCTGTAGCTGGAATGCTGCCAGGCAAAAAGACTTGGATACGTCTGGGCTAAGATTTTTGTAACACCTGCTTGCCATGGTACCTTTCAGGTTGGATGAAAGCATCTGTACCCAATGCAAGCCAATATAGAAAATAAATTAATTAGCAATTATATGCTTCCTTAACTCACTCAACACCTAACATGATGTCTTCCACTAATATAACCTGCCATGGCTGCTGTATTGACAGTCGTCATTTCATGAGATTTATCAGTGATTGCTTCTGTGGAGCACAAAAGGAGTAACATAGAATTGCCCATTGTTGCAAAATGTTTACAGAATCACTTTTCTAACATGCACTCAGAATAATCTATTTTTTAAAATAAATAGCAGAATCTGGCTGGAGTAAATCGGTCTAGCTCCATTGGTTTCAACACAGCCAGGAAAATTCACACTAGCTGCGCATCAAGTTCTATGTTCCCCTGAATGACATTAGAAAGACGGCACACCATAACAGAAGAAAAAGAGGACTTGAGTATTGTATTTGTTGAATTAATGTTCACTCAATAGTTCATCAAATCACTTTCCTTCCTTCCTAAACAAGATCCAAACCCACAAATTGAGGATGGCACATTCCTAATTCATATTGCCAACATTAAATAGTTTTTTTCTTCTTTTTTTGCTTTATGATTGGCAGATCTGTTATTCCAGAACACATTCCATTAATGTTACTTATTTACAATGACCATTTAAAAAAGAATACACTTTGGGAAGAGTGAAAGCCACTGAATTGTATTGTGGTAGTGGTGGCAGGAAACAGAGAATGTTGTTGGAGATTAAAAATAACAATGTTCAAAGAACATTTATTTTTCAGCCACCTTGAGTGAAAAAAATTAGAAGCTCACATACACGTGGAAGAATTTGAAAAAATGGTTACTTCTACCATTCACTTAAATTCAAAATTATTTGCTTCTTTGATGGAGAAGTAACACTGAAAAATCAGTTGATCCTGCTGTTTCAGACTTTTGAGTACTCTCTTGATTTCTTGCTTTAGCTCACAGCTAAAGCATCAAGTTCATTACCAACTGATTAGATTGGCAGTCAGTCAAATAAAAAGTAATTTTATAGAAACCTTGAATTACCAACATCCTGGAAAACTTCACCTGTTGGCAAGGCACTGGGCTTTTAAAGACTATGCTAAGAGCTGCCAGTACTTTAAAAAATTGCCCTCTTCAAGAGTACAGGGTATCTTTTAAACAGCTTTCAATGACAGCTCCTACATAGCAGCTCTGTTCATCTGAAACATTCAAGGAAAATGGTCAAGCAGTATACACACTTTGGTAATGCCAAAGTATGCTTCTCTTAAAGAGATAGCCCACACTGGAATAGCAAGGGTGTTGCACATCAAGACTGATCATGGATAGACTTGACCAAAATGACTGGGAGATATAAGCACAGTTGAACCTGCCTGCTGAGGCTTGGCACAGTACCAGACTAAGGTAGGATCTCAATGTCTTTAAAGAAAGATGCCTACAAAATGGCAGGGCTGTGAATTAGGCACACAGATGATGTTTTCACGCTACTGTTACTATAGAGGAAAAAAAAGCAAACAATAATAAGAGGCAAAGATGGGTAGGATGAAAGAAACACAAGTTTGAGGAAAAGAAAAGCAGAGTGTCCAAATGTTCAATCCCTCACCTTGAATTATGCCTACTTCGCCCTCAATCTGCTTTGTTTGATGGCATCTGGAATACTGCAGTGCTACAAAAAATTTAAGCTTTTCTTCTTGGTGTGGAGGAGCTGAACACTGCATTGAAAAACATGCCATGCTGATAGCTCCTCTCTCAGCTTAAAGAAAGAGCCTTCAAAATTGATTTGAAGGTCTACCCACAGTTATGCGAGCAGACAATCTTTTGCTTAAGCATATGCAAAAGAATTCATAGGTAAGGGAAATATACCAGGTGAAAAAAGATAACTCAGAATTCCTTAACCCATATATGGCAGGAGAAACTGTTGACCTTTTCAGTGACCAACAGCGAGGTCTGCAATAAATGCCAAGAAAGAATTAGTAACCTATAAAGCCCAACACCGAGTGGGTGGCAAACAACATTAGATTCCATTCTTCAGTCTGTGATGGTTATTTGCTGGTATTCCAGCCATTGTGAAGTATCCCAGAAAATGTCAGTCAGCCAGTTTTTCAGGCTGCATTTTCTTTGGTTGATGTTTCGTTCAGCCATAGCTGTTTTGAATAATTTCAAGAAAGGTAGCAAGGAGAAAAAGACTTACTAATATAAGCATATATTTTAATAAAATACTAATTGTTTCACTGAAGAGGTTGAGCTTTATTCCTTTGGAAAAAGATTTTGAAAGAGGAGTATGCTTTCATTTTAGAAAAGCATGTTTTATCTCTTAGATGAATAGCAGACCAAGTTATAAGATTTTGGAAACTGTCATTTGCAGATAGCCTCAAGAACTTAGTAAAGGTTCAGCATTAAAATCTGTATGAGGATGCTCTTGCATCATTTGATACACCAGCTGTGTTGAGCACAAACTCAACCATGCATTTCTTCCACAGGCTTCTATCTAGCATTTCTGAGAAAACAAGCAATGCAGAGAAGTAGCAACTTCTAATTTTGAAAAAAGGCACTAGCCTCACTCCATTCAGAAGTTAAAACTCAGGTGAAACACATTATTGCAAGAAAAGAATATGTGGTCACCTGGGTTCCATCCATGAACTAAGAGCAAGGAAAAATTGTTCACTCGGTTCTCTACTTGGTTTTAGCATAAGCGTAACATTGAGGAAGAATATCAAAATATGCATTCAGAAGGATGGTAAATAAATATTGCACTGGCAAACTTAAAGAGTACCTAACTTTTGAATACTTGGCTTTGTTACTTCACTATTCTAATAACGTATGAAGTTACCTAAACTTTGTATCTGAAGACAGAGCCCTAGACAGATAAACAGACATTGATTGATACTAGCCCTCAGCAGTTTTCTTGACAACACTGTTGAGTGACATTTATTTATTATTCATTGCCTGATAGGCCAGCCTGCTTATCAGTCATCCCATGCTCATTTCCCTTAATTAGAGAGATCAAATACACCACCACAAATTCCCTCCTTGACCATCCACAGCCACCACTCAGCAGTAATGCCTCAACTTAGCAGGAAAAGAGTGGATTGGCTGATAAGAGAGAGGCTCAGATCCTGCAATGGTCTCCTTACAGGTTTACCAACCAAGTGCAACAGTAATGAGTGAAGAGATCAAAGACACTGACTGTGGTTGATCAGGACAGGTGTTTGTGGTGATGTTTTCAACAGATGGAGGTTCCTGTGAGAGAAGAAAAGAGACCCGGGTTATACCAGCCAAATGTGATGACTCCTCAACCAGAACCACTGCAATCAGTTACATTTTTCTCCCTGTTGTAAAGTGAAGAACATGCACACATAGAGTTTTATTCTTTTGCATCTTAAAGAGAAGAAATGTTACACCTTATGAAAAGAAGAATAGATGCAAGAGAATGAGAGACCTCTAGAGCACCACTTTCATAACAGAATTCTGTTGTTCTGATTTATTTCTGAAGAGAAAAAAAATGCAAAGAACTTGGAACACACACAAAAGTACCTTCTCATCAAAGGTTGTCTATCGTTTCATGAACCACATGTGATGGATGAGATTTATGAATTAGAATCTGCATCAAAAGATTTACAACATTCTAAATTAGTTACGACATCTTCTCGTCGGTGAGCATAAACTTTCAACAAAATATCTATATCATCATCACAGAAGCATGGCCAACCCAGTTCTTTCATTTCACTGCAGCACATCCAGACCCTGTCACAATGTTTGATGAATTCTTGAAGGAATGGGCTTCAGATCAATTAAAATAAACACCACAAGCTGATTTATCAAATATTTTCTGAATGCTCTCAGAAAATGTCAAAAATCTGATCCATTGACAGAGAAGAGTCAGAGAATCGTGGCAGCCTATGGGATCACAAGACCTTTTCAAAACCATCATAAATCACTACAGAAAACAAATGGGGCACCATGCGATAAGATTTCTTCTGACAGCTTTGCTTCAACAAGACATATATGAGATAAATGGATACCTTCGTCTGTGCCCAACTGTCAGTTTGCAAAGTTCCAACTTGTCAAATTGTAAAATATACCTTATCCAAAATAATATACCTTAATATACAATACCATGATTTAAGAAACCTCTCACTCTATTTCTTTATTGCAATTTAAAATTACTTCTGCAGGCAGAAACACTCAAGACAAGACAGACAGGTAGGCTGGCAGACAGACATGTCAAATATTACCTAGCAAAGTAGTTCTAGTATGGCAGCCTATCTAAAATCATTAAATCCTTCTTTTAATGTGTTATAAAAACTATTTAAATCACAATCACTTCAATCACAATAACCTTTGATATTTCTGTTGTTCTTTTTCATATAGATTCTGAACACATTCAAAACAATGCCGTAATATGTAAATATTTATCAAATACTAGGCTTATGCAAATGCCTTTGCTAATGAGGTTACACAAATCAACAAAAATATTCAGGTATCAGAAAAAAATTGAATTATAGCATTTATAGTATATTATGGCACCAGTATTAATGGTATTAATGACAATTATAATGATTTGCGCCTGATTTTAATTTACTTATTTATTAAAGGAACATATGGTATAATTTACAAGTGGTTATGGACACAAGTTTTTGTAAGACCATTTCACAATTTGTAAGGACTTGGTATAGACAAAAAACCAGGTAGTTTCTACATTTCTAATACAGTCTCTCTTTCCAGCTTTTAAGACGTTGGCTTCGCTTCTCTCAATATGCAAGACTGTGATCATTATTACACAGCATGGAGAAACACAGAATTTGAAAATACAATTATAGCTAGAGCCTATGCTTTTTAATGTTGTTTATCTTTTAAGCATTATTTATGTGCACCTCTAAAACCACCTTTACTTCTTGCAGAAGAAAGTTTACAAATTCAAATTCTGAAGGAAATTCAATTTTTAAATGAAAATCTCCCTCAGAGATGCATACAGTTTCCTATGTCCTGAGTTCATTGTAGGGAGGAAGCTGAATCAAAATCTCTTTAGAACATGTTTATTGAAGCAAAAGTATTGATAACATAGAGTAGCTATAGGGTTTTGTGATCTTCAAGGTGTCAGGAAAGAAAATTTGTCTCAGAAGCCCTTCCATGAGTTCTGGCTGGGATTAATAAAATGAGGAGCAGAGAAAAGAGTTTGGAAAGTCTTGTTAACCAAGACCAATGCCTCTTCAAAATCCCTGTCCAATGGAGTGATAATCTGATAAAGACACCAGCACAGCCTAGGTCCTTTCAAATCTGATTTCAGACCTTAGCATGGCAAAGGGATGTTTGCTTGCTGATGAATGACCGCCCTTACCAGGGCTATGTACCAAAGTCTAGTGCCGTGCTTTAACCATTACACTTAGAGGCCTTTGACATAACCAGAGAGGCTATTAGTCTACATGAGTTCTCCAGCAGGCATAGATGGAGTTGTTACTAAATTGATTCTACTCCTTCCTCTTCAACCCCATGTGAAAGACGTGTTTCTGTACCTGCAAGGACTATCTAGAAGAGAAGGAGTAACGTGAAAGTCAATCTATGAATGGGAGAACCAATGCAGCTGGGAAAAGGAAAGAAATCTTAGGAACTAGATGTGATCACAATGCTCACTTCAACAAAGAATGCCTCACCTTCACTTACTAAGCTGAATGCATCTCTTTTAACTTCTCACAGGTCAGCGTAGCTCAGTAAGCAAGTCAGAAGAATTCTGGTTTTTTAACCTTTTTTCTCCAAGACAGCATGCCTACAAGGAGAAGTTCAATATCCCACCTACTGCCTGTGTTTTGCAAGTTTCAAATGCTGGGTAAACCCAACTTTGCTGGCAGCCTTTAAGCTATGAAAGCATCTAGCATGCATGTGTGTCACTAAGCATATGTAACAGTATACATGCACATGAATAAAAGGTAAAAGAATGTTTGTCCTCTCACTTGAGTAGGAATCTATTTTCTCCCTTAACTGCTGCATTTGGGTCCCAAAGCTCATATAAGAAATAGTCTATTAATTTTTAATTAAAATTTCAGTACTAAAAAAGGACAATGATAAATACGTTTTTATTCTGTGCTGATCAAAATAGCTTTTATTTATGAAAACCTGTAGCCTGAAATTTCCTACAGTTCATAAGTTTAATGAAATTATGCAATATGATATAAGAATACAATACGTATTTGTGTTTACCAACTTAAACTTGTCTCAATTTCCTCCATCTGCAGAAACTGGTTGGACCACTCTGTGGCCTTCAATTGTTCTTGTACTTCACTAATTACAGAGCTATAACTAAAAATAAACACAGAGCTGTAAGTCAGCAAGTGGACTACATTAATAAAGCTTGAGTACTTGGCCTTATGGCAGACCCCCTAATTTCATCAGGTTCGCTGTAATGATGGCTTTGAATTCATGTATAGGGTAAAATTACACTACAGGACTTGTAATTCTGAGAACAACATCCCTAAAAGCCTTATTCAAACTTCTGAGGTGCATGGGCTAGTACCTGAGCTTAGGAAAAGCTCTTGGCAAATCCCATTGCTATTTTTTGACAGATTCATCTTCCAGCCTTTGGGAAAGTGAAGGTGCTGCAGGCAAGACACTTGATTAATGCCACAAAAAATAGTGTTGCTGGCACAGCTGGTATGTTGGGAGAAAAATTCATCACTAACTCTAAAACTGCCATGTAATTTTCTCTCAACGGTTCTTTTCCGTACTTGACAGAAGATTTGCACAGGACAAACTAGCTTGACAGAGGACAAGTCAGCCAGCTGTTGAGGTATCTCTAAACATGACAGATCACTATGTTTTAACTCAGATTAATTCACTTATTACAGGTAGACTTAAATCACTGGTCATTGTCAAATCAGTTGTCACAACTAGCAAATCATGTCAGATTTCTGAACAAAAATATTTCAAATCCTAAACAGTTGTTATAACCTCAGCCTGTTTGCTGACAGAAAAATTTCAGCAATAAGCACAGGATAATCACACGGTCAAGTAAAGCACTGCAAAACAACCAATGATGCTCCAGCAGTATCTGTGTCATTTGTCTAGTATTTAATAGGGCCAGAAGGACTTGGAAATATTTGAGTGCAGACTCTGGTACCAGGCAAAACTGAAAGCATTTCTTGCAAGTTGCTTTCCCCCAGCCCATCCCAACTTTTCTGTCTCTTTTCTGTTGCTTTTAGAACATTAACCGCTGCCTTGAACTCTTACCCATTTCCTATCACTATACATTCAACAGCACAACAAATGGAAAAGAAAAGGACTAATTTTAAATGTGTCCAGCATCAACTAGCCCAACTTGCTAGATTAGAATGAAAAATCACTGTAGAAATACAATAGTAGAAACGAAGTCCATATTTAGGGCTTTATTTCAATTAGTTCACTCCAAGCAATTAGATACTAAAATCAGTAATTCAGATACATCCAACAGACTTTAAAGGCTACAGAGCCTGAAGCATATTTACAGTATCAGAATTACAGATTGGCCCAGATCTGTGCTATTGGATCCAAACGTCCTACATCACGGGGAAGTCTGCAGACAATTTGAACCTTGCCATTGGAGCTCAGACTTAATGAGAAATTACTTAGCCCAAAACATGCACTGGCAGCACAAGCCATTTTGCAAACTGAATTCCCTTCTCAGAGTTTTTATAAATTCTGCAGATGTTTTCACGGAAATAGAAGGACTGACCTTCCAAAAATTCTTGTCTAAACTCTGAGGGAGAGTGCTGGGTCTCAGAAGCAACAATGAAGCGCATCATGTGAGCCAATAAAGGTTTTTGTAAAGGCAAATAAACATATTTTCTTTCCGTTTTTGCTAATTAAGTGTGGTAAAGGGCATCCCAATATGTAAGGTTTTCAAGACAAGATTGGATGAAACCTCAAATAACCCAGTGTGATCTCATAGGTGACCCTACTTTGAGGGTTGAGGGTCAACCAGAGACCTCCTTGAGGTCTTTTCTAGCCTGAATTACACTGTGATCCTAGCAGTATGACTTTCTTTCTTATATTATTTGTTTACATCTAAAGCACATAGGTGTCTTCACTGCCTACTCTATAAATGTTTATCATACGGTGAAATTCAATCATCCAGGGGAGCTTAGTTACCAAATCTCACTATTATCATTGTACAACATACACAGCACATCTCTCCTACCAATCCTCAAAAAGTCCAGTAACAAACACAGCTTATACCCCTTCATTCTGCCAGGGCAATTTATGTAGGATTGGTCCTCTCTGACCAGTATCTCCTCTCTGTCAGATTAGCCACTAAACAATTAGTTATCTTTTATTGGTCCCTTCTGGAGTAGAAGGCAGGTATGTAACACACACTTCAAGGATGATAAACACATTTCCTCAGCAGCAACACAGATATTCAATACTGTTTAGATAAAACAAAGGATTATATATTTTAAAGGCACAGAAGGGGAAAAACAGTAAAGTTTGCAATTCTAGAGGTTTTACGTGTCCTGATGGGATTTCTAAAAGGATTTTAGTTAGAAAGACAAAGTTTCTACGTGCTTTAGTTAGGGACTGAAACACTTCAGCTGCTTTCTTTTCAAAGATGCACAGCTTTAGTGCTGGAAATACTCCAGTCTTTCATCACAGAATGGAGTTATCTTCTCTCGTGATACCTTATGTGGGGTATAAAGATGCTTCAGCATAAAAGTGCTCCCACTTATCATGTGTGGAGTCTTAGCTGAAAAGGTAGTGTGAAGAAGACCTTCAAGGGAAAAGGATCATCTTCTCTCTCTGCTGCTCATTGAACTTGTTCTGGGAAAGGGTTGGTTGTTACTAGCCATTTGTGTAAATAGATTTGTCCTGGCTTGGGGTTCTCGCTTTACTGTTGATAGAAGCAAACCTGGAAAAGCAGATGTGAAAGGACTTGCTAGACAATTTTTTCAGTCAAGCCTGGACCAGTACATGTGCATACCCAATTTTGTTTCACAGAGTTTCAGACATACATAATGCTTGTTGTTATGAAATTATTTCCTTAAAAAGTCTTTCACATTTTTGAATACTAGAGAACCCCAACCAGAGCTCTGGCTCATAAACACCTAAATAAGCTAGTTATAGATCTCCATATATTCAGGACTGTATAATCACGCATAATCCATTGCGTGAGATGATGAACGTATTTTTTTAAACTGCAGCTATGTTCTCCAAAAGGATGCTTCTTCTAGCTGCTTATCTGCCTCCCTATCCCATTCCAGCCAGAATTATTCTTCTCCTATCACTCTAGCAAAAACAAATAAATGTTCCCTAAAAGGCATTTCAGTTAAATTAAGGAGAGAGGGCCAAAACTTACCATTTCCCCTGTTTAAGTAACCAAGCTCATGTTAAATGAAATACAGCTGGGAGTGTTCATATCAGTTGTTTGGCTGGTGGGTTGAGCTGGAGTAGTTCTGACAAGATGATGGTGCTGGCAGTCAGCTGAGGTGGCAGCCCTTTTAACTGGCACAATCAAAGAATCAAAGAGGAAATATGTCCACAGGCCAAGCAATGTCACAGAAGATGATAGCCCACAAGAGATTAACCTTTCTAAGTACAACACCCTCAACAGTCCTTAGTAGAAAAAGGCTTTTTTATGCTTGGAAAGTGCATTATCTTAGGGGCCTATATAACAGCAGAAACTCTCTTGTCTTCCTGCTAAGCGAATCAAGGTCTTAGTGTTACTTCTCACTACAATCTCATTCCTTCAATGTTGACTAAAGACAAGAACATTAAAAGCCTTAAAAAGACAAAAAAGAGGGAAGAATACAGATGAGAGTACTACCTCCAGACATCTTTCTTTTATTTCTCAAATTCCATACTCATCTCTATTTTGGAGGCAGAAAGAGCAGCCAGGTGGTACTGTGGAGCTCTTGAACTCAGGATGGACAAAGGGAACTGGCACCAAGGTGTAATGATATTAATACGAACAGCATATGTAACGGATATATTTTAGCTAAAGTGTTTGTGGGTATGATGTATAATTTTTTTCCTACCAATTTAAGAGCTGCTTTAATTTCACTGACATATTTTACTATATTTTCATTTTGAAGTGCTGAAGACAACAAGCAAATGTGCTTTTTTCTTTTTTTAAAGTTAAGGTATCTTCTTAAAACAGATGAACCAAAACCCTCCAAGGAAGAAATCAATTAATTAAAAATTACATAAGAACATCTGCTTGCAAGCTGATCAAACTAGAAAGGTGAAAACAACGTCTGTTCTAGTGGAGGGAAGAAAGATGACAGTTTGGGGAATGGGGAAAAGGCAAAATGTGGGTAAATGATAAAGAAGCTGCCAGATTCCATGTCTTGAGTCATGTTAAAATGTGAACTTAAACAAAGTTCAGCTCAGTGAAGCAGAAGGACAATTCTCTTCCTTTTATACAAAGAGATCTTTTTTCATCTGTAGCAGGTGACACCTGACTCATGCAGATGAGCCACTAGCCACTTCAGTCCTTGTAACTTGAGAAATTTATCAAGATCCAGGAACACTGACTTGGATTATTCACGTGAGCTTGACAAACTCTGTAGAGAGGTGTCATTTAGTATAGTCACTGCACAAAAAATCAAGCAGTCAGTATTTAGCCAAATGAGATGATGTTCTGTATAGAAGGACTCACGCAGCACCACAGTATGAATGCTATAGGAATGAGCCCTGCTTACGTACATTTATGAAATTATAGGCACTTAATGATTCAAAACAAACTTTTTAGAAGACAAAATTTCGTTTATTTTCAGTTAATGTATTCTTTGTTAAAGCTTTTAATGTGTTCATTATTTTCTCCTATAACCTACAAACTTAAGCGAATATTTTTAGGATTGAGTTTTTTACACTTTAGTTTATCAAACCCTTGGGTTTTCTGGGAAGAGTAAATTTACTCACGTATATAATTGTTTGCAGGATACTTTCTTACATGAATACATACGTGAAGCTCAGTAAAATTCCATCTTACTGGCTCATGGCTCACTCCTTAGCATGAACACTTTTAATAGCAAGGCCTAAAAATACTTATAAAATGAGAAATATAATACTGCTGAGCAATTTGACTGCTTCTTAAGTCAGTGGCACTGGAGGCTTTGTTAACCTAGGAAGCTCACTGTGTCTCTTGCAAAGTGACATATGTCTCCTGTATACACAGGCATCAGATGAGCCTAATTGAAAATAACACAGATTCAGCAGCTGACAGCTTACTGTGGCTGAGAGGCGAACATTTCTCCCTATTTAATCTATTCCCTCTTGCATCCTCTCCCCTTTCTTTGGGAAAGGGACTCCTCAAACTGGTATCTTGCCATGCTTTTTGACACAAAACTGCTATTTTTTTTCATTTGGTTGTGCTACACTTACTGTTGTACTAGGAAGCAGGACATGCCTAAACGATGAAATGGCACCTCCCGGGTGACAATTTTACAAGATGAGCATTTGATTTCTGCTGCAAATGCTGTTATGAGTTAAGAAAGACATTCTCTCTTCTGAGATAAAATGTAGGAGGATGCTCTGTAAGAGGAAAGCGGGCACTTCCCTCCAGTGCCCATAGACTTAACATGGGTAGGTTCTGCCACGGATGAATCAGAACAAGGCTTATGAGTGACGTTTTAGCTAACATTTAGCATTCTCCACCTTTTACATGTCAGCAGAAAGTCTCAGTCTTGTCATTGTCACCTGAGACACAGGGCACCAGTAAACCATTTTTAGTGGAACAGTAATTGTGTACACGGGAATGTTTGCTTAGAGAGAGCACAAGTGTGAATTCTCAGCATGCTAGCTGTTTTGCAGTAAGACCCTATGGATACCTAAACAGTGGCATTTATACTGACTAACATAAACATCAGATTGTAAGTATCAAAGTTAGACATCTCAGCTCCCTAGGCTTTATCAGCGGACAGAGAGGGATGATGCAGAGATCACAAGACAGGCTGCTGCTCTTAATCCTGTAACCTACACTTCTTCTCTCCTTGACTATATTGGGATCATTACATGATCCTACTTAATATCCTTGAAGTTAAGTGCCAAAATAAGAAAATGCTAATCCTAAGAAAGGACTTAGAAGAATATCCACCCAAGGAGTTTGTTGTGAATTGAACAGTTTACCTGACTGTTGCTAGATGCCCAAGAAGAAACAATATAGACTGGAGGCGTTACACCATGGCAGCAGGATATCACAACCTATTATTAACTAAGTACCAAGGCATTTTTGAGCTCATTGGTGAGACATTCATTCCATTTCATTACAGAAAGCAGGAACAGAAGTTACCAGAAGATCACAATAGCTCCAGAAGTTGGTGTTTATGGTCAGATAAAGCCATGTGGAAATGTAACTATTAGGAAAGTATGCCCAGTGCTCTAAGTTGGAGTGACTCTGCTGTGCATCAGTGCATTGAAGACATGCTCCCTTTGCTCAGCTCTTTTTCTGCAGCTATCTGGGTGGCGCATTGTTGTTCCATGACAGGAAGAGCTGTTTATATACCATCAATAACAGAACAGGTGGAGGCAAATGGCTGTCATAAACAACTCTACTTAAGTGACCTTGGAAAAGACCTAGTAGATGGAACCTTGGTATTTTAATGGTGTTTTAAGCATGTTAAGCACACTTGATATTACTTCCTTTTTGACAGACATTTGACTTGGTCACGAAAACAGTCACCAACCTACATGTGTTCAGCAGGGCTCCCAAAATAACTCTCTTAAAAAATAGTTAGGCTTTATTTTTTGATTGAAAGCTGTAAGTATCAACCAATAGAATAAACCAGACAAAATATCATAGTAAATATCATGCTGACCTCAGACCAGAACTGGTGTTAGCATTGCCTGAACATATTAATCATTAATTTTTTTCACAGAGGACTTAAATATTTTCTTCTGACTTTTGAGATATGCCATATGTCAGATTTTCCTACTGAAATAGAAAATTACATGATAATCAGAATATTTTTTTTTCTGTCCTGTACTCATATATTCTCACAAAATCACTGTATAGACTAATTACAGAAAAATAACATAACGTAAGAATACAGAAACAAAATCATGAAGACAAAGAAAAATTATGCAGAGTCTAGAGGATATAAAACCAAAGAGAAACAAATGACAACCAAAGCAAAAAAGAAAATTATGTTAAATTTTGGTGTGCTTTCCATTGCTCTCTGAGAAAAGATCTAAAATATCCTGAAACTCCTTGAAATTGATACATATCCCATGAGATGCATATGCTACCATACAGGAGAGAGCTGGAATGAACTCTGATCATAACAGATGAAATTCACTTTTCCAATGTTTAAGTACACTCTCTGAGCAAGAAATAGCTCTTATACTCACTTCTGAGCTTACAGTATACCATCCTCTTTCTGAATGACAGGTTAGTTCCACAGTCCTTGCTGGGATGGTATCTGCATACTTTGTAAATGGGGCAGTTTCGTTATGTGCAGATGGTAGTGTCAATCTGAAGCCCACCTTTGTAATTAATTGCATTTAATTCACTTCCTTTGCCAAAAGACTGCAAACTCTAGACATGGCCAAAATTATGTATATTTAAGCTTTCATATATTGAGCAGTACCAACAGAAGGTGGAGTTCTTATATCACAAGCTATGATGCCTCTTCAAAAAAGCCTGTTAATAATTCTAAGATGTTTAAAGCTGTAGACTATAAACTGACTGCCTGGTCATCTGTTGTCCTAATTTAAGCCACTTTTCATCCTTGAGCAACAGATTCAGATCTTGTTAGAATTCTTCGGTTTTAGTATTCACGCTGGGGGGATCCTTGACATCTAAGTTTGATAACCCCCCAAAATTCCAAAATTTTAATTCACTACAACTTAAACTGTATGCTCTCAGTAAATGCCTTTGTGTTGCTTTATATTCACTCAACGTCTGGCACAACTGACCTCCCTCTTGGTCAATAATTAGGCAATGACACAGTAAACATGATTACAATTATTACTTTGATTTTGATTAAATACAAACTTGCAGCTTTCCATATCACTAGTGTTTTGAAACACTCACAGGCACTTTGAAATGATATCCAATCTTTCGCTTCCACTTTTGTGTGGCTACATGATTATAATACTTAGCTCTATAATAGGAAAATGCTTATAATTTTTTTTACAAATCAAGAGAGTATGATCAGAATTGTGAATGCTGATAATTCAGTAGTAAGAAAAACCTGTATTCATAAAATAACACTGAAAAGCTTGATATTTCAGCCAGCCTTAGCAGATAACTAAATCAAGGGACTAACTTGAAAACAGCTTTTTTCCCCCTTCTTCAGCCCATCCCAGGACCTGCTAGTAACATCCCCACAGAAATGCCCTGATGACTTTAACAATTTTAATTCTGAGACTGAAGAAATACATCTACTGAAGAAGTACATCTACTGAATGACTGTCTGCTAGAAAAGTCCCTTTACCTTTATTCTTAACTCTCCTTCACCTTTGTGATAGCTCTTGGCAATTTGCATAATAAGAAAATGTATAAATATGTAAAAATGCTTATAATATGTCCTCTGATAAAATAAAAGCATTCTAGTATGGATAAGCAAGACGAGAAATAATAATTACAATACTAGATAATAGAAAAAATAATGCAGAACTAATGCATATCCATATATGGAAAACGCATATCCATATATGCAAAACTAACACTATCCATATATAAAAGCCATCTGAAAAATATGCTGCAATCACCTATAGAATATTAAATCACCCATCCATATGAAAAACATGCTGTGATCACCTACAGAATTTTTCCTTTTTTAAGAAAAGCAATTTTATTCTTCAAAAACAATTAGCTTTTCTCTTACCTAGTTCATTTGCAAGCAAACAGAAAACAAGAAATAGTATCATTAAAGCAGGCAGTTAGAAATCAGAGACCTTCATTGTTGATTTGAAAGTCATAAACACCTTTTTCACACCCAGCACCAGCTCTGTCTGCTAGATGAAATATTTATTTTTGAGCTCTGGATCTGACTGGCCCAAACCCATCAGCCAACTACAGTATTTTATTCAGTATACAAGGGACTGACTTATCCACAGTGAATTTACCCAAAGGAGTACAAGGTTCTTCCTTAGCCTTTTTGGAACCCATTCTTCCCAACTGAGTCAACCTAAATTGTAAATTATTAGGAACTACACTAATTCATTGTTTGTCTTGAATCTTCTTTCTATTTCCCCATAAAATATTATTTCTTCTTTTCTTATCCCTCACTAAAATGTACATTCCGGCTCTTCCTCCTTTTAATCTCCACATTTGTCGTTGCTACCTTTGTACTACTTCATTGCTCTGGTTGCATTTAAGGGTCTTCCCAAGAGAAAGAATGGGATAAGACTCGTTAATTTAGATACATTTCTTTTATCTCTTCATTTACTTAATATGTGTCTATAGAATTAAGAAGGTGGATGGAAAAATTTGGGTTTTGTTTTTTTTTTTAAGTTGAGCTTTAATTAGATGACCCTAATCTGAGAATCTGGTCAATTGTACACTGTAAAGGAAACAAGGTCTTCACATTCAAGTCAATAGAGCATTTATTACAGAGATAGGAGGAATGGAATAAACATTCTAACGTGATGGTATTTTATTCAGCCATTATTAATCGTCATCAATATTCGGACACTATTAAGCAGTGTTGACTGAATGTGAGATGAGCTAGTCTCAGCTAACTCTTGTATCATATGGAGACTAAATTAGGCTTTTCAATAATCACTGTTTCTTAATGGCTAACGAAAGGTATTCCTGTATTGCCCCTGTGTCCTTTATGAGTTCCATAAATAACTAATTAACCTCTGTAACAAAAGTCGGCATTAAAACAGGAGGCAGTCTCTCTGTACAAATGATGGGCATCTAAGAAAAGATCTGAGCAACACAAAGCTTACACTCTTCTTTTTTTTGCAGTGCTCTTAACAGAAATTAAATGCTTATTGACTGCACGTTAATATCCATTTAGTAATCTGCCATTTTTGTTTGTTTTAATATAGCACTCAGTTTTACAGTAGAAAGGAATTATGCAGTTTAGAAGTATGAATATTAAAAAAGGATATAATTAAATCTGTAGCCTGAAACCTCTGTCTAAAGCTATAATGACAAATTTAGTCCATATTTATTATGGTGCACAAGGGACTTTAACTAGATCATTAGTTTATATGCCTTACTCAGTAGCGAAGTTCTAAAACTTCACATTTTGCATATTATTACATTATTCATTTTTCCAACTAGGCATAAAATATGGCTTCCCATGAGTACAATACCTAATTCTTCAAAATATACAAAGATAGCAATAAAATGATTAAATTACAACTCTTACATCTGTTCTTCTTGTCTGATTATAAATTAAAATGTTCAAAACCAGAAGAAAACAACACAGGTAACAAGTATGTTTAACTGGCATATCTTCCCAGAATTAAAAAAAATTACTGAACTCTATCCCCTGAATTAAAAGTGTTATTGGCTTATCCCCTTTTCCACAGGTTGTTCTGTCTTTTTTTGAGAGGTTGTGAAATACAGTATAATTTGACCATAGATTTAAAAATCACTGACTCTGACTGATAACACAGATTAGGTGCTGTGAACTCACCAACACAGTTACTGAGAAAGACTGATCAAAGAACTCAATGAGATTTCTGTCTGTATGAACACATTGGTTTAAAAAACCCATAAAATTTTATGCTTGTCAGGATAAAAATATATAATGCTATTCTAAACCACTACCCATCATTGCAAAATGCTGCTTGGTGTTTTCTTTATCAATTACACATTAACAAATCTTTAATCCAATGATGGAAACGCACCAGTGCAGGTGACACTGACAAATTATCCTTGGCACAGTCTCTGAACTCATAACACATTTCAAAGAAGACTACCTTGAATATAAAATGCATGAACTATTAAATCACAATGTCTACTGAGAAATTTAATTTTAGGGAGCATTATTAGGAAAATTATTGTTTACTGGAAAATTTATATTTGAGAACAATAAGTGTTTTCTTAAATCTGTTATTCCACTCACCTGGAACTATGCTTGTTTCCTAAAATCCTAAATTCATAAAAACAAATACCTAAAGAAATTGTTTAAATTACTGTGGTCATAATGGCACTGCATCAGCATTATGCAGCAAGGCATTATTGGATGTCATTGTAGGCATCTGTGGATAAATTAGGAGAGCAGAGTTACGAATGAGTGCTCCTTGAATGCTTCTGAACCGATTGAGTTTTCATCAAATTGAGATACCATACTATGTTTCCAGTTTTCATCTGTCTTGAATGGCTGTATTTACTCTAGATGAAGATTACTCTGTATGTTCCCTTGACATATGCCTTCCAGATACATTTTATGACAATATCAAAAATGCCTGTCTTTTTTTTTTATCATGACTGCTTCAATTGCAAATAGAAACATATGAAATAAAGAACAGCATGAGCTCGAATGATCAAAACTCTTCCAGTTACTGAGCTGAATCCATGTAAGCCAACTTACAAAATGTCCCCTGAAGATTTAGCTTGCTGTTTTGAAAAAAATAATACTCCAGCTGATAATGTGTACAAAGCAAACCTAAAAGATGCTTCCATTAAATTGAGAGAGGGGAATAAAAAAAATGGGTGAAGAAAGAACTTAGAAGAATTTGAAAGTCGTCACGTGAAAGAGGGCTTTTTGATAAAATATTCCTATTTACAAGACTCCCTTTGATTTGTGTAGTAATATGTTGAAAGGCTATCTCATTCACCCAATCTGCACAGAGAAAAAAAGGAAAGGGGAAAAAATAAAAGAAACTGGCTTCATTATATGATGTCCCTCGATAAATAAAAACTCGATCTGGCCTCTGTCCACTGCTGTTCTAAATGAGCCCAGTCAGCCTGGCCCGTGTTTTTTCATTTCATTTTCTCAAGCCAAATGACTACCATCTGCTGTCACAAAGCTGTCACACAATCAGTAATGGAAGATTTCTAAGGAATATAATAGCTGAAGAATGAATATATGACATTCCAGCTCCTACCTAGCAGAGAGAGAACAGCAACCCATTTGAAAAGAAACAGCAGTAGTGTTCTCCCACTTCTCAGCAAGTGCATTGTAATACAAATCTTTATTTGGACTCAAGACGTTGACAGGTCAATTGAACAGAGTAAGTCTAGTTTATGATGCAGTTGTCAGAAGTGGTTAAAGCAGGAGTCTGTTTACCAGCGCCCTGAGATATTCCAACAATTTTTCTTGCAAACCAGCACCTTGAGGTTAATTACTTTACCAATTTGAGTAAATGGCAAGCCATATTCCCATCTGTCTCCATTAGTTCCCCACTATTTCTCAATTTATGATGACTGGGGTCAAGGCTGTGGTACAAAAGAAGAGCTAATAAAGCATGAATGGAGTAATTTTCTGTTTATACAAATGTGGTAGCCACAGCATAAATACGGAAAAGGCATTTTAGAAATGCATATTCTTTGCCTTGAAATCTCTGGGTGCTAACTGTATTTAGAGGAGTGAAAAACAAACACTAGCATGAACTGTTGTTTTGATACTTGTGTATCTTTAACAAAACCTGCTATGTTTTGCGGTGCACTGTACTGCCCACTTGCACCCTGGCACAGGAATGAGAAAAGTTCTGAAAAGCCTACAACAGTTGATCTCTACTGAGCTTGCTTTTTCACCAAAGGCAAGCTGCCTGAGAAAGAAAAAAAGAAAAAAAATCTCTTTATTTTGGTACCAAAATGAAGCATTACTGAAGCTTTTCTGCCTCAAGTAAACATTCCTTGCTATCTATATAGGATTTAGAGCTTCAATCCCTTAAACGCTGTTTAGCAGTGTGACTGATTTAAGAGCATCTCAAGGGACAATACCTATTTTATTTCTGTTTGTTCATTAAAACACTGGGAAGGTTTACTTCTACATTAAAAAGCATAGTTTTTCTCTTCTGTTTTAGTTTTAAAGTCAGCCACACAGTTATTTTCTAATCAAAGTCAATAGCAAATGCCTTAGATAAATAATTCAAGGAAAAATCTCCACCAATTTCCACAAACTGTTAATGAATACACTAGATTGATAAATTTTGCCTAATCTACTTTGTCTGAACAATGGCCATCTAAAAATAGAGTATAATATTTTGGCCATTTGCCACAAATGGCAGAATTACTCATTAATTAAACACCACAATAAAATAAATTTTGCAGCAAATGAGGCATAAAGCACGTCTTTTACCATAAATGATTCAATATAGAATGGAAGTAATAATGTTCTATGGCTGTTTGTGTAGTTTAAAAATTTTAATCCATGACATATCCATCAGAAACCACAAAAACCCATTAATGTGAAGCAAATAAATAAGTACATATACATATTAATTCCTGTAATGCAGTCTAGAGAATAGTGTATTTTCAGAATACTGTATTCGAACTTAAGATCAGATCAAAAGCCAACCAGTAAAGATGATGGCAAAACTGTCAAAGAACTAAATGGACTATCAACTCTACTGATTTCTTAGGAAGTCAGAAACTAAAGTTTGTACTTACAACAGTCAACATTAAGAATCAATAAGTACAGGCTGTTACTAGTACTATCCTATCAAAAGAATGTGATGCACTGTTCCTCAGGATTGCCGAATATTTATCACTTCTCATTTTACAAAGAGCCAAACTGAAATGCAGAGGGTTACACAGATTGACTCAATACTAAAATAATACTACCAACCAATGGACTTGAGTGCTGAACACTATGTGCACACCCAGGCCAAGCTACTTACTACAACATCCCTTAGTTTCAGAATGCAAGAGGACATAGGGTGGACACCCAAAGTGCAATAATGTTGCTGCTCTATTGGATGCTTCTTGCAAAGGCACAGGGCAAATGAAGTGTAACGTGTTAACATGTGTAACTTCTGACTTTATAGAAATAGCTTATTGTTAATATTCTACAGATACCTCTAATTATTAAAGTAACAATAATGTAATAATTCTGTCAAAATTTTGCAAATTTTTATGAATTATCCCCAATCTTGGGAATAGTAGAGAATCTTGTAATTTTGCTGACAAGGAGTAAGTTTCAGTAACATGTAAAAACACACACAAAAAAAAGTCAATGGCAAAATTATTATGGTCAGACAGTGACTCCAATCGCTTGTAATCTATTTCCCTGTCAATGTACATAAACTTGAATATGTTATGCTATACCTGGAATATTGCCCTTTTGTAAACTTTATGTGTTAAAAGTGGGGTCTTTGGGTACATCAGTGAAGGTCAGGAACACAGCAGAAAAGTATTTTGATAAAGATACTTTGTTAATATGTAGAAAGTTTGTAAACAATCAGATGCAGAACAACCTTCCAGTATACCTTGTCTGCACACCGAGTTCCAGGCCTAACAATGTCTGTCTTTGAGAGGTTCCTCTTCAGCCTAAAGCAGGATGATTTTGATGAAGAGTTTGGCTTTTTTAATACAAATCGTTGAGCTCTCAGTATCTCTTACTGCTCAGGGAAAGGTAAAATGCAAGGAAAACAACCTTCAACAATCAGGAACACAAAGAAAGAAAATTGGAACAGATATATGTGTTGTGTATATACATACATATGTATATGCATCTAAGTATTTTTAAAAGTCTGTTTATTTGGTGTATGGTGTACAATGACTAGACAATGTAGTAGAACTGGTTGCAAGCTTATATTGCATTCTGAAATGTGTCCTAGAACTAAGTTTGTGCATAGAAGTCTTAGAATATTTAGGATCATTCAGGTTGGATGGGACCAGAGTAGGTCATCTAGTCCAGCCTCCTGCATTTACTGCAAAGGCATTATAATTTGGGAGTATGTATTTAAGCAATTTTAATTGCTTAAATATGAGGGGAGGAAAAGCTACATTCCCCATATCATCCGAGAAGAGTTTCCAATTCACTGGTGGAGTAAGAAGTGAGGAAAAATTATCCCACATTTTGTAGAAATAATAAAAAAGTATATCAGTAAATTTCTGATCTTATAATCATTTAGATGTAGTGGGATTAATAAAGTTCTTTTACTGCAAACCTAATGGCAGCAGCATGATATCCAAAAGCTCCAATTGTTTTGCTATTACATTATCTAAAAAAAAAGAAAAAACAGATGAAAGGGACAGCTTCTGAGAAAAACAAAATATTTAAAAAAACTTTAAAAATGAACAAGAAAGTGAAAATAAGATACTTTTCCACACAGTTCCACTTTGTCAGTTTTTCTCATTATTTGCCTTCTGACTATATTTTACAAAGTACACTTCTGCTAGTAGTGTGGATTGTACATACTAATGTTGGTCTGGCACTAAGGAAAACCAAAATCAAACACCTAAAGATGACTGGAAAAGCAGAGAAAGGGCTTTCTACTCATTTGGAGATCATTTTCCTTTTTTTATGATGTAACAAAGAGCACAAACAAGTAGGGAATTTAAACAGATGAACGGTCATCTTTTCAATCTTTCAATAAAATCCAGATGGACTTTTCTAGAGAAGTCCTTCTTCAGTAAAGAACTTTTCCTTTTTCTATTGAATATTTTCCTGTAGAGAATGATGATGATAATTCTTATGTTTTATTTGCTATATATTTCTCACACTTGTTCTACCCAGTTTGGACCTTGTGACTACCGAGAATTTTTAAGTAGCTTCTATGTCCACCGAGAACTCACAAAGATATCTGTAAGTCAAATGCATATACTAACCATGCCAAATTCACATCTTCTGAAAATTCCATATACAGCAGGTGCTGAAATTGTTACTTTTACTCAATAGTAGCCGAAATTAGAAGAATTACCTGAACATTTTTTGTTGTTATCCTAGATTAAGAGTTGCTGAATGATGGTCATGCATCAAACTGAGTCGTTCACTACAAGTACAGACAGTAGTAGCAAATACAAGTACAATGCATACAATACTGAAGTGCTGAGGCCGAAGTTGTGGGCCCAAGTTGGAACTGACCTGTGGACGAGTGACGATCTAGCAGAACGTTTTGTTGTTTCTGTTGGCTTCATGTTCCAGAGGCAGAACCTAGTCCACCTGTGTCTTTGTGGCTCCACCCTCACCCAGGTGGTTGTGGTTGGGGTGGTGGGTGAGGCCAGGATTATATCAACCAGAAGCTGATTAGTTGGAGGAGCTTCCTGTTGGGTGTGGCTTCTGTTGGGGCTGGCTGCATCTTGCTGAGCTCTCTCAGTGGTGTTCTTCCATGTGAAGAGCCACTGAGGGAGCCATCTCTGTCTGTTGTGTCCAGTAGGCGATGTTAGTACCACAGTGGGCAGTGGAGGAGCTGGGCCCATGGGAACTTATGGCAGGACCGTTTGAAAGCTGCCTGAGGTGATGTTGCTGAGTTCAGTGTTGGCCTGTGTGATCAGGCAACTGATGGCAGCACAAAATGATGAAGGCTGAACCAGCACAACAGATGGGTGTTGGTCTCTTCTCCCAAGTAACTACTGATAGGAAAAGAGGAAATAGCCTCAATTTGCACCAAGGGAGGTTTAAACTGGATATTAGGGAAAAAATTCTTTACTGAGAGTGGCCCAGGGCAGTGGTGGAGTCCCCATCCCTGGAGGCATTCAAAAAACGTGTAGATATGCCACTTTGGAACATGGTTTAGTGGTCATGGTAGTGTTGGGTTGATGGTTGGACTTAATAATCTTAGAGGCCTTTTCCAACCTTAATTATTCTATGACTCTGCTTAGTGCAGGAGCTTTGCAAAACTTGCAGGCTCAAGTCAATATCTTCTGATCAGATAGTGAATGTAGAGATGTCCCCAGCAGATCAAATCTCTTCACCTGTATTTTCTATTATGAAAACTATGATAGTTTTATGACTCAAATGGTTTTTAAATTCTTAGCTGCTCTGACAGTTAAACTCTCACAGTTTGAAGTGATTTTATGTCTCTTTCAACAGAAAATATTAGGCTAAAGCACCTTGTAAGCAATGACAGTTCAGACAGTGAAGATGAGTAGCCGCATCCAAAAGGTAAGGAAATCCTCACAGTTTACTTCATTGTTGACCTTTTTCAAGAGCTTTCATGTAGTATGGTACATTTAATGGATGTGGGTAATTAGCCATGGCTGGTTTTCCTCAGTCTTGCCACTAGTCTGTTATAACTGAGAGCTCTGTGATGGTAAAGCTTAATTGCTTTAGCCCAAGGACCTTAAAGGAGTCAGTGGCTCAGCAAAATAGAGAAATGTTGAACAAGAGACTTCAGGAGGGCCTTTGGCTTGGCTTCATGTCTCCTGCTCAAGCTGGTGATCAAATGATTCTCTCACAGATCTTCAGTCCTGGCATCAGCCCAATAGGGCTTCCCAGAGATCTGCAATTTCACATACATCCAAAAATGGTTTGCTGAGCCACTGATCTCAATAAGTCTGTTGCCAGCAAGCTACTGAGCTCTGAGGTGTGTTCAGATTGTTACCAACTGAGCAAACAAATGTTATCCATTGTTCTCAAGGATTCCTTGATCAAATACATACCTGAGAATGGTTTAATTTGTGTTTCCAGCATTCACAGATGTCTTCTAGGACCTCTACCAATGGCATCTGCTCCAGACAATCTCTAGTGCTTGGCACGATGTTTTAAATGATGCCCAATTCCAGTTTCCCAGAAAAGACAAAACCACAAGGGAGGGGGAACATCAGGCAGTGGGAAGGGAAGAGCCTATTGAAAATTAAACAATCTGGGGGTTGCTGTGATTTTAGCCAAGGTTTCTGTCTCGTCCTAATAATTTGATGATAACTTTGGGGACAACAGGGGTTTTCCACTGACAAAATTGATTATGTTTTGAACAAATAAAGCAAAGATGGGACTGCAGCTCTTTGTAATTTTAGGATCTACAGGAAGGAAAGAAAATCTTGTGCACTGAGACAGTGAATTATGTCATTAGCTCAATTAAAAGATTACCTTTTCAATTCCCCTGGTGTTTAAAATAATGGAGAGAGGGTGCTAGCACATTTTGTGTTTATTTGCAGAATTCCTGTGTAAGCACTACGGGCAGCACAAAACACTACTAGTGGTGGAGTCTCCATCCCTGGAGGTGTTCAAAAAACGTTTCAGACGTGACAATTCAGGACACGGTTTAGTGGTCATGGTAGTGTTGGGTTGATGGTTGGACTTGATCTTAGAGGTCTTTTGTAATCTTAATGATTCTATGATTTCTCTTACGGTTTGTAGCCATAGTGGACAACCTACAAATCTGTGATTTGTAAACACTTGGCATCTCTCTCCCTTCTATAGAACATTAGCGTACAGATGTGGGGCCTCTAAACTTTGTGGTGTTTGATGCTTGGTTTTGTCTCTAGTTGTATAAAAATCAGCTCCTTTAAAGCCAGGATTAAAGAGGCACATTTCTGTGCTGGATTTAAAGTATCAAGCTTGAGCCTGACTTACCTTCTTATACAAAACACCTCAAAAAGTCAAGTGTTGACAGGCCAGGCTGAGAGAGTTGTGGTTGTTCAGCCTGGAGAAGAGAAGGCTCTAGGGAGACCTCATTGCAGCCTTCCAGTATCTGAAGGGGGCCTACAAGAAAGCTGGGGAGGGACTTTTTACAGGGGCTTCTAATGATAGGATGAGGGGTAACGGGGTCAAACTG
>JAVSBS010006091.1:1046-18551 GCA_033124195.1 Coracias cyanogaster
TTCTTTGTTCTTTTTCTTTTTTTTTTTTTTTTTTTTTTTTTTTTTTTTACATTATGTCAACTCGGGATGGATATTCGAAGCTCAGGATTCCTATTGAACATGTCTTTGCTTTAAGTTTTCCCCCTGACCCTTGGGCTAAAGTCCTTGGTTGCTCAATTAAACCCAGATGAGAACAATTAATAACTAAGTAATGACAATAAGTTGGGAATCACACGGATGAACGCTTCATGTGAATAGGAAAAGCTCACACAAAAGAGCAAAAAGGATTTGTCGGCTCTTTTTAAGGGGGAATTGGCTTTTCTTTTTTCTTGCCTCTGGCTTACCAGCAAATAAAACTCACTTTTGTGTCTTTGTCGCCTTAAGGATCTCAGTGGGCAGTTGGAAGTGAGAATGGCTGTTTTCCTTTCAACTTGAGGGTGCTGGCGCCACGCAGCCCCAAGGATAGAGAGTAGCCAAAGCAAAGTTTCCTAATAACTCCCCTCTCCCCCGGCCACCCCTCCCCAGTCTCTCCGGTACCCTCCCCTCCCCTGCATGCATATCTCCACACACGCTTCTGGAGAGCTTGGGCAGACAGACGAGGGGAAGCAGAGGGGCCCGGAGCACATCCCCGCAGCCCGGCGGGCTCCCCGGCCGCGCTGCGCCGCATCCTCCGCCCTGCGAGAGCCGCCGCGCCCCGGTGCCACGCTTGCCACGGAGGCTGGCAAGTAAAGGGCACAGCGGCCAGGGCACGGAGCGGGAGCAGACCCCTGCAGAAACACACGCACAATAAAAGGGGAGCCATTTTCCTACACTCGTTCCCACAAAGGAGGGGAACGGCTCCGCTACCCGCACACGAAGGCAGCGTCCCGGGCGCCTTTGCCCGGCACCGGCTCCGTGCGGGCTCGGAAACGCCGCGGCATCGCGCCCGGCCCCGGCCCCGGCTCCGGCACGGCTGGGCTGGAGCAGAGGGGCAGACAGCTGGTGGCTTAGCAGTGGAAGAGTAAGGAAAGGCTCTCCTTCGGTTTTAGCTCCAGAGAGGGAGGTTACCGGGAAAGCCTGATGCGTAAATCTTTGGTTAAACCGTGGATTTGCTGTCTGCTCTGAATTCCTGGTGCTTTCGGGGTTTGTTTCTGAATGCACTCTTTACCTGGAAACACGAATCGATGCCTTACTGAATGCTCTATTTAACGTTTTCCGTAGTGCTCAAGTGATTTAGGAGCTAAAAGCCTATTTTCAAAAGCGAGGGCAGGCTACATTCAGCAAGCGAGTTAGGCAGAGCAGCAGCCGCCTCCCGCTGCTCAGGATTGTGCCTGAGAACACAATCTTCAGAAATCAGAGGCAAAGCCTGGAAGCTGCCTAACTTACCCGTTGTAAAGGCCAGCGGAGGGGAGGGGAGCCTGCTTCTCAGTAGTACTTTTATGCTTAAATCCAGACTCATCATCTTGTGGGAGTCTCCCGAGTCATATCAGAACTTCTTCCTCAAAGATCTGGGAAGTGGAGGGTCTATTAGACAAATTGGCTGGACACCTTCACAGAGAAACCGAGGTACTTAGGACAAACTCCTCGGTACTGCCTGGTTTCAGGTAAACAGCTGAACTCAGGTATTTTGTATGCAAAGTGAAAATCCCAATCCCAATTTATTAGGGACTCAGAGACACTTTCTCTTAATCTCTCCTCATGACATGTTTGATTTTATGTTAGACATAGAGGTGGCCAGAGAGTGCAAGAAAAAGCGGCTGCTTAAGTATCCTCATGGCCAGGACACTCCTCAGAGCCACAGGGCCATTCAAATTAAATCCAGCAGAGTGGTGGTGACTGGCAAGTAAGTCTCCCACTGCCTGGGGTATAATACACTGTACCCAAAGCTGTTGGATGCAATGAGATGGTCGTGTCCTTCCTTAGTTTTCCACAAAAGCCTGTTAATGTGGAATAGGCACTTCTCTGCAAGACAGTTTGTGGTGGAAAGAGACACCTTATTCCTGCCTAACACAGTGCTGGGTCCCACTATATATATGTTAGAATATATCTATTTCTAACCCAAGGAGTGTGTGGATTCCTGAAATTTCCTTTCCTGCGCTTTTAACTCTCTCCACACCTTGTGAGAAACACAGTGGTGTCCGTCCCTGGCCTGAGCAATCTGTTCCACAGCAGGGAGCCTAAAAATGAGGCATTGCGATAATGGGCATTGCAACACAGAGCTCCTTGGGGTTGACCCGAGGCCCCTCTGCAACACGGACCCATTGTCTGTCCAGCTCTGCAGCAGGAGAAGCTGGAGGCAGAACCAGAAGCAACAGCTCTGACTCATTTAACTACGAGTAGTAAATTGTAACATGCTGTACAGAGAGATGTGGTAGTGATTTGCTTAGAACTGTAAACCGGTTGACATTAACTCTGCTCCGTTGTACCTCTTAATCTCGGAGATCTTTTATCCCTCCAGGCTGGATCCGGTTCCCACCCTGCAGTGATTAAAGGGAAAGCAAGAGAGGCAGCTACCTGGACACGGTCTCCCTCGTGTGACCAGGAATGTGCAATAAATCCACCGTGCAAAGCTATCCTTTTCATCTAGGGAAGAGGCGGCAGCTGAGGACCCCACCGCAGCCCAGAGCAAAACTCTTACCGGGAGCTGAGCGCCTGCAACCAGCTCACCTTGGTGCTGCTGCCCGCTGCGGTCTGGAGTCCCTTCAGCCAACAACTGGTTCTCAAGATGGTGTGAGCAGCACTCTTAGCATTTCTTTTTGCTTAGCCCCGTGGAAGAGAAACAAGCCTCTTCCTTACTGTTACACAATCATCAAAGCTACTCGGTTAAAGACTCAGGCCATGCGAGTGAGCTGTTAGACAAACCTAGTCTTTATAGAAGCAATATTAAAAATCTGAGAGCGATTCTGTTTCTAGCGTCCCCTCCCATGGAAGCTCGGGCAGACAATGTGGCGGTGGGGTCAGGATGATCAGCACCGGGCAAGACTGAGATCCAGGGACCCAGGCATAAAAAGATGCAGCCCCAACTAAATGTTCTTTTCAGCTGAATTGAGCAATGCTTTCGTTGTAGGTGTTTTTTGTTGTAGGAGTTTTTTGCTGTAGGTGTTTTAACTGGACACGCAGCAACAGACAGGGTGGGATATGCACTTCATGTATGCTGGAGAAAGAGGTACCGTACAATGACAAACACTTTCAAGACCCTCTAACAACCACTCTTGCTGCCTCAAGGGGTGGAAAGAGAAAGAGCACCCAAGCAGGCAGTATTTAGAAGTTTCACTATGACTCAGGCTCCCTTTGCACGCCAGAGAGAAAGGAAGTGGCAGTGGGAGGGAAAGAGGTCTGGTAGCAAGGGATGACAAAACTATGTTAACTGGAAGATGGCAAGTGGTGCGAGGAGGCTCTCAGGAATGGGGGAAAAGAAAATTCTTTCCGAAAGACAAGCTGGAAGGAAGGAGCAACTTCCTTTTGATGCAATGTGTGTGCATTGGGTATTGTTATGGATATATCAGCTAACCCAAATACAGAAGTAAGGATGGGATGCTTTAAAACTCAGGGGATACTCGTCTAAGTAAAAGTACAGTAAAGCTGTAATACATTTAGATGTAAGCCAATGGACCTGTTACATCCATTTACATCAGCAAAGGACTGGGAGAGACTTTTCTGGGGCTCTGAGACCTGCTCTCACACTATGGCAAGCTTGTGTGCATTAGTCCTAGGGAGCATCTGCTCTTCACACTCTACTCACTAAAAGCCATAAATGCTTTTCAAAACCTCATAATGAGCTTTGGACTTACTGTCAAAGCCACGTCTGTGGTATACCACAAGAAGAGACAGTGGGATGTCATAGATGTTGTCAGTCTGGCCAATTATATTTATTTCTATGACACTATAAATCCTCTCTTTGGGTAGGAGACTACATAAGTAATACACACTAAATTCTATTTATAAAACAGAATACAGAATTCCAAAATAAAATATATATGCTGCGGGACTGGAATAGATACAGAGAAACAGCAGTCAGTGGTGTGTTTTTCAAAACATTTCAACACTTTAAGCATTAATTGCCTTGAATAAATTGCCACCACTGAGGCACCTTCCTGACGATGCAGAGACTGTGGGCTACTGAACAGAGATGTTCCCTGTTGCTTCTTAGCTGGGAATGTGAAATCAAGTACCCTGTGAGACACCCAAGAGCTGAGAGCCTGTAGCACCAGAAGGCAACATGATGTCTCCGCAACAGTGTTGGCATCAAATAATAGCAGCATTAATATAAATAGTAATCCAAATGCGAACTTTCTTTAGTGATTAGCACAGCTAAAAAACTTCAGCCACATTCTTTTAATAGGCAGCCCAAGTATTAATGGTGTATTCGGCATCTACATTCAGAAAGCTTATACATGAGCTTTTAATTTGGAATTTTACTTCAGATGTTATTCAAAGGAGGACTGGAAGCGCCTTTAAGTCAAAAGACTCTTCAAGAGTCATTTCTTAAAAATGAGATGTCTTTAACTGCATTTCTATCAGCTATGATACCTGAATTAAGATGAATTTAACGGCCTTATTAGCTCAGAGTTCAAATGCAGATCTTAAGACAGCTCTCCCTTTAATTCAAGAAGTTTGGTACAGGCATGTTAATTTCCCTTCTACATAACTGCGTCTTTCAAGTACCTACTCAAAATCAATCCAAGTCAAAAAACCTGGAAAGAGAATAGAAAGTTGTACAGGACATATAATAAAATGAGAAAGCTGAGATGAACATGTAATCCTAAACTATTCTTACTTTCTAAAATACCAGGCTGAATTTCTTCAAATGTGAATTGTTTTCACTTCCTCAAAGATGGCTTTAATACCAGCCAAGTTTGAATTTTCTAATGATATTTATTTCTGAGCTATGTGCATATGAGAATTTAACTTCGGGTAGTTGGAGACTGTGATCTTTTTCAAGCTTGCGCAATGTTTAACATAACTGAATCAATTTTCAAAACAAAGAAACGTGAAAGCATTGAGAAATGCCCAGAATGAGAATGGGCATTTCCATTCCATAAGGACTTTGTTTGGAAAAAATTATAGACAGTTATTGGAATTAGAATCTAAGTTTATCTTAAGTTTGCTTGAAGGGAAAGTTACATTATATGAGACAATTAACCATTGGCTTCAGGTCTGGTCCAAAGCCCAATAAAATCAGTGGCGTCTTTCCATTGGCTAACTAACAGGCTTTGGGTCTGACTCATAAATTGCAGAGCTCAACAGAAGATAATAGTTCTACACTGCTTATGTGAAAGTTAAATATAGCCCAATGTTTGTAAGTGTGTGTATGTATTATGATTAATTTAAAACCCCGGTTAAGATTGGGTTACGGTTTCCATTTAATTCATATGCATATGTTTGTATTTGTATGCATGTAAATGTAAAGACAGACATCTGTGAATGTGTAAGCACGCATACAGCTAATGTCATAGCGATGATTAAATCAAGTATATACACATGATTGTAAATACCAGCGTTTACTACAGTAGATATCACCATTGCAATATATATACTCTGACAGATCGGAACATATACTTTCAAAACCAGCAGCATCTGTTTACATTGAACTGCAATAAAAACCAAAGGAGGCATCAGTTAGTATTAGAATTTTATCTTTTCAATGTCCAGAAACAGTTTCTGTGCCTTTGATGTAGGCTGTCAAGCACTACTGGAAAATTGCATCTCTCTAATTACCGCATTCAGAGCAGAGGAAAGGGCATAACTGCCTGGCAGCATTTGTCAGTGGGGACCCTGCAGGGACTTGCTTTTTGGGTACCGATAAGCAAAGTTAGATCACACTCAAAAGCCAGTAAAGCAATTCTTGCACAAAGTGGAGAAGAAAACAGAAGGGGCACTACTTTGGATGATCTAGTAGAAAGCAATACAGCTCTTCTCTGTTCCAGCTGTGATTAACCCTTATCTCTGCTGGCTGCTCCCTTCAGATGGAGCTCCCTGCATTCTCCATGACCTGAATATAAACTCAGTGGCAGCAGCCCCACTGCTTACACGGGCATGTGCATGTTCAGGCCTGTAATGAGCACTTGATTAACCTGTAAGAGGGTTGAATCCTGCCTGTTGATGCGGCATCACGTTTTGAGGCATTTAGAGACTGTACTGGCTTATCTGCTCTTCATTATTCCCGTTCCTCCTTTCTCCCCTTATGTGACAGAGGGCCCTCTTGGCTATGCATCACAAAACATTTTATGGCATTTTAAAACCTGAGTAACTTGCCTGATGAGATCTAGAGCTACGACCTTGCTAATGATTGCAGTGGCAAAATGGAGGTTAGAAAGCCGACTAAATGGCAGACTAAACTCTGTAAAGTGACAATGTCACCAAGAAAAGAGTGGCAGTTGCCCTTTCACAAAACTCTTTGTTGATATGAATAGGACCTTTTATTTTAAAGTCTAATTGCAAGTGAGAAATAAGGGATTAGTAGGGCTTGTTCATGTTCTTTTCCTCCTATGTAAACAGAAAGCAAGCATTTGTATACTTTACATATGACACATATGAACAAAAGACCCAGTCATCAGCAACGAGCATCTCGAACATGCACCAGGAAGAAAGGCCTGTCAAAATGATTGCACCTTTTGTAATATTTCTACCATACTGTGCTAGCATCCAGAGTAGAACTACTTCTAGGAGATGAGCAGGATATATGATAGCCACGCAGAGCCAGAGAAGAGAGCGATCTTTGAGAAATTACTCTGGAAAGGAAAACACAAAGGAAAAAATAGCCAGCTAGCATGCAGTGCAACTGGAGGGAATATCTTATGGGTGAACAAAGTGATCACAACACCCTACATGTAGAGGCTGCCAAAGCACAGGTAGGGGGCAGGGAGCTAAAGAGTTTGAAACACATTCCTAAAGATGCAGTTTACGGTGAAAAGCAGCAAGAATGCTGCAGAAGACACTGGGTACATTGTATTGTGCCTGGCAGTAGCACTTACTTGCATAGGGGCAAAATAAGTGCAGGAACATAAACATTTGCAAGCCATGTACTTTACTGGCAATTCATAAGGAGAATTTGCAGAGTGCTTAATGCTTCCACAGCCTGGCCCAGGGGGACTGATGTATTCACGCATATTTTAATAAGGAGGACAGGCCAAAAAGGGAATTATCCCGTCTCCCGCAGCTGCAGGGTTACAGCATTGTGGGAGAGGTGTCAGCTGCTTGGATTCTGCTTGTCCTGGAGCACAGGTAAAATACAGGTGTCTAAATGTCAGAGAGCAATTTGGCACACTCTCTGCCATCTAGAACCAGTTGGTGCTCTTGTGTAGGACTGCACAGTTTCCTAGAGGCATAACAACACCTCCTAAAACCCAGAAACTAAGCAGCTACATAACTCTCTTCCAAGCAAGCTCAGTCTTTGGGAAGAGCCGAATTCAGCATCAGGCAAGTCAGTCAGCATCACTCTCTTAAAAAAACCACAGCGGGAACAGAACACAACAGTTTAGCTCAGAGCAAGCAGTGTTCCTCTCCGTACTCTTTTGAAGAGTTCAAAGCCAAGGCACCCACTTCCCAGGACAGTGTCTTCTTCCCCGCTGAGGTTTGAAGCATTGCCCTCCTTCTCCCTGCAAGAGCCATGTCCCTCTGCAGCATGCTGTACGCAGACAAGGGGATCACAGAGAGAACAAGCAACAGGAGAAACCTGACTGTATTAGCGTTCTAGCTAGTGGCTATCTGATATAAAACACACAAGTGATTTCTGTGTCAGGGTCCCGAGTGTGGTACAAGCCTTGTTTAAATTTAATCTTTAGAGGTGCCTACTTCTCACTTACAGATCACACTAAGTATCTGAGCATCTGCCTTAAGTGGCCTAAAACATCTTGAGACACCCAAACAGATGCTCTTTAGACAGTATAGCACCTGCATTCTGTGTCCACAGATGGTAGTTGAGTGCAATCCCGTATTTTTGTTTGCATATTTCCCATGTATACTTACTACATCTAAGAAACAATCCAATTAGAGAGAAACTCAAACATGAAGAGAGTTACACTGTGTTTACTTCACTTTTCCATTTCATTCTACCTCTCCATTTATTATACATCAATTATAGGTAGGCCCTGTGCATCTTTGAACCCACACTTGTGTTCATGCACTTCTTATTGAATATATAGTTGCCAGAACATTCAATAATGTGTAATTTCTTTTTACTATATACTTATTTGCCTTTTTGAATTAGTATATATGTTATATTTGGCTCCAGTCCTGCAAACAGTTATGCCCATGAATAACTTTACCTACATTAGGAGCTCCATGGATCACAGCTTCTCTCTCACCCGCTGAATTCTATGAAGTTACTCATTCAGTTAAATTACTCATAAGCATATGTGTTTGCTGGATCAGGGCCTCTCCATATAAGTTTGATCTTTATAATTAATTTAAGACACCAATACATTTTTTTTTAAATAAAGGAAGTAAACCCTTGGAAAGTGGTAATAAATTTTTAGAGCTGCACTTATTAGTGCAATAAAACACACCTTGGTTTAATAATTAATAACTGGTTTTTAATTTGACACTCTAAAACCAAAATAACATGGATATATTAGTAAACCATTTTATAAAATAATACGTTTACTTTATAATAATTTGATATAATAAAGTAACAAATAGGGTTTCTTTAAACAGCATAACAAGGTAAGAACATTTTCTTAAATGCTATGTCAGCACAAGCTGCCATTTTATGCTAGCCTGTTAGCCAACACATAAATACCTGAGGCTTTGATCTTAAAACCCATGCCAACCTGCACACAACACTGCTAAGTGTCCTGGAACATACAGGGCCTTAGAACGTAGAATGATCTAAGCCTTAGACCTGAAGATCCACTAGGCTTAAAAATGTTATTTTAAAGTAATTTTCTATTTTCCTTTCCACTAGAATCTCCTGCAACCCTCTCCGGACGAGATACATGGTCAAGCACCTGTAATAACCTACGATTGATAGATGATTTGTCTTCTGAAGTTAACAGCTTATCTTCTTAAAAGAGGCCTCTGATTATTTTGTTCTAACTTGTACATCACCTTCATTTTGGGCATGAAAACAAAAGCCACACATTTTTAGCTATGAGAAGGTGAAGAAATGGCAAGATTTGAGCCATGGAACTTTTCCCTGCTGTAGGTCACATAGTTTAGCATCCTTACAGGGGCAGATGGAAATTTTACTGTGAATCACATCCCACCTCCGGGAGGAGGGTTCCTGGTGATCTACCCACTCTTTACCTGAGTATTTGCTCATGTCCTTTTGCTCCTGATCCTTGTGCTTGACCCACGCCCTATTCTGCTCCCGTCCTCTTTCTCAGCCCCAGCTTGAGCATCACACTTGGTTTGGGGGATGTGCTAGTTTTATTTGTTTCTCCCTGGGGGATTTTAACTGTTGTGAGTGGCCACGTGCACTGCCTCTAAGTTGTGCCCCTGTCTGCAGCCCAGCCCTGGTAGGGTCTCCAGGCAAGCCTGGCCATGGCAATTTTCCTGCCACTTCCTCACCGCTCAAGGCTCCCAGGTGCTTCTGTGCCCATCTAGCCAGTCTTAACCATGTCCCTGTGCCATGTCAGAGGCACTAACCTTGTCTGTGCTGCACCTCCTGTCCTTGGTTTGTTTCCCATTCTTTGTCTTCAGATCTTCCTCTTCTCACAACCATGCTGCTCTGCTGTCCGAACACATTTGCACATGGATGACATTTGCCTCTGTTAGAGGGTGCAAGGGCTGTGGTCATGCTGCAGTTGCATGGCTGCTGTAGCACCAGACTTGGCTTTCTGCCTTTTCCACCTGCTTACTTTCAGTTCAGGGACCGCTCAGTTTTTAAGCATCCCTCACTGTGCTGGAGCAGCCCTGGTAATGCCTGCTCCCACCTCAGCTCCATTTCCACCCCGAATCCTTAAAATTACACTTCTGCCCCAAAGCAGTTTTTCCTGGGACTAACGTCTTTTTGCTCATCTACAAAAGTGGTTTTCCTTTGGCACCAGCTCACTTGTGACACCAGCGTCCCACGCTAACACCTGACATGGATTTCACCAGGGTCTTTTGTGAATGAAGTGGGCCTAGAAACCCTGCAGGAAAATCAGATGAAAACAAATGTTCACAGCTCTCTAGAAATTGGTGTCAGCTCCTTGATACAGAGAGTTTTACAGCTCTATAAATCAGGCTGAAAATGTAACCAGAAGCCCTGTTAGCTTTCTGTTTCTTTTAGCACATCCGTTTCTTGTAAAATTCCGATTAGAGGGACTGGTCTCTGTAGAAATCATTCACTCTGAACCCAATAGGGCTATAAATCAAAGCACTACAAATCACCACAATTTGCAGATTCTGGGTTTCATCATTTTATTGCTTTTGGAAAGGTTATGTATATGGGGTTTTTTTGAGAATATTGGTCTTTGCATCCTCTGTCATATCTGGGGTGAGGAAGAAAATAAAAACATTTGCTGAAAACTAGGTGTCTCTTTCATATGATTACCACTAAACTATTTCTTTAAGGGATTAGGTCAGAGTGCTTTCTCGTATGAAGAATCTCACTGAAATCAGTGAGACTACTCCCATAACTTGGGGCTAGAGGAACAACCATTTTCTTATGGAAGCAGTAGAAAGAGAGTAGAATTTCACAAGGGTCTCTGTGAAAAAGGAAGAATGTGATTCAAAGATGATCATGCAAATAACACCATTTATGACTCTTCTGCCCCAGCCTGGGTTAGGCTGTACAAGGTGATGATTATCTGCTCCAGCAGAGGAAGATTTCATCAGCTCCCAGTATGAATGACAAAACTGTTCCCAACAAATTTTGCCCTCCCAATGACAGTAAATTCAATCTACGCTGGTAAACTCCAGATAACCCTGAGCTGAGTCACACCGGCCTACTCAGCAATGCATGAGACCCTGCAGTGGCCACAGCTGTGATTCGGTAAGTGATATGAAAGGGGAATTGCTGGAGGAACGTTTTTAGATCAGGCTTAGTCATGAGTCAGGCTCTGTGAAACACTTTGATGGGCTCCAAGCCTGTAAGGATCTCTCATTTTTACCTACCTACTTCCCGAAGTCTGGTGGCATCAGCAGACTTGTAGCTTCTTAATGTAAGGGATTTCTGTTCACCATCCAGTTCACTTCATTAGTCACAAAGTGGTGGGAGCTTCTGCAGATCCCAAAGATCAGGGAAAAAACAACCATACAAGGAAAAATGGCTTTGGATGCAGACTGAAACCATTAAATTATTTCCTTTAGATTTAGTATCAGAGCAACTTTTTGTCATTTACCAGGGATTAAATTAATACCTATGGATTTTTAATTGTACTAAGTTGGTATCTGAGATCTCCAATGGGGACCAGATGCCCACTGCACAAGATATTATACAGTACAGGAAAAAAAAAAAAAGTCCTTTCCAAAGTGAGCTCTTAAGTCTTTGCATTGCCTTTATCAGAAGAACTGTAAGCTTATTTTTCTCATTATTACATGCAGATGACGTATACTGTAAGGAGAAAATTTTCAAAGGCACAGTTAAATGTGACACATCTGATGCCCCCGACTCTCAGAGGGATTCTTAACGCTTATTTGCCCATGGTGCCTTTGAAAAGGACCACTCAGATACCTAAGTGGTATGATAATTTTTTTCAAAAGTTCATTTAAATACTGGAAAATATGCTCAGAAATGGGACCTATGTTTCAAAGTCACTGCTTTTGACACACTTTTAAATTGAGCCTAGTGTTTAAACAGATCCATCATTTTTATTCTGTAGCATATAAAGCCAATTAAAGTAATTAAATGGAAATTGGAGAGTATTTTAAAGGCTGGTTTAAGATTCCTCTTTGCGCAGTGTAGCTTAGTGTTACAGTAGGACACCATCTGCTGTCCAAGCGCAGTCCAGCTGCAGCTGGCTCAACAGCAGAATGCAAGGTCCTGGCTATAAAAGCAATGTGACTTGTATTATCTTGCTAACACTTTTACAAACCAAATTCCCTTACAGATTTGTGAGTCTCTGTTGCATTTTCCTTAGGACAGATGATTGAATTCAGTCTTTTTTGCCCTTTTGGAGTGAGAATACATAGAATTAGCATTTCTTTATGAATTGATGTTTTCCTTTTTGTGGTAAAAATGTCGTGCAGGTACTCAGGTTGTTAAGAAATAAGTGCTGTAAATGGAAATAAACAGTAACACTTCAAATTTTGCATTTGCAAATAAATTGTGCAGACATTACTTGTTAGTTTCCTATAAGACCAGCACGGCACAGCCAGCCATGTGTGAGTTATCTATCTGCAACTACCCATTGAAGGCGCCCTTCCCATCCCTCTCTAGCTATCAGGGAAGCATCCAGGGCCTCCCTGGTGTAGCTGCCATTTCTGTTAATTATAACTGAGATTTCCCCACTGTGGCCACCTTAGAACTGGAAACTAAGCTGAGACCATCCACTTATTTTGCATGGGTTGCTGAATTGATGGCCAGGTGGTAATGACTTAGGGCTACTGCCGGTGTAGAACACTTCTGAGGTGACCTCACTGTGAGAAACTCCATAGTCCCTTACAGATCTCCTGCTTGTACTAAATGAATCTCAGGCTTTGAATGTAGATTGTCAGGCCCAATTATACCTGTTGGCAACCTATAGAAGATATTTTGTTGCTTACCACATTGTGTACGCACACCAATGCTTGCATACCAATATGTAAAAACATGCTCAATTTCCTTCTAGAAGAGGAAATTTTCTTTAAAATGGTTTCTGTTTGCCTCTGTCTCAGAATTCTTTTTCTGCTCATGCTACTCAAAATGCCAACACTGCTGTAACAGAAAAGTGTTGGATTATCACATTGTGTCATAAGTGCAATGTAGTGGAGATATCAGTGCAACAGGTAAGCTGCAGTTTGAGTGAGTACAGTAAAGTTATGGCCAGGAATTGAAACAATATACAGGAAAAGATTGTTGGTATCACTGTATGTAGACTAAGGGCCTCAACAGTGTCTGTAGGAGATCATGTTCCTTAAATTCCTCTCTTAGGCCTACATAATTAGAGCTTCGGGTTAGCTGAAGTGACAAATTTAGGAGTAAAATTGCCTTTAATTCATCAATTAAGCCAATGGGCAATTAGCGAGTGATTTTCATGCTATGCTCTAAAGGGTCCTATATTTCTCTGCTGTCTATATAGGAAACCTCAGTTTGATGATTCAGTTGCAGGGGTGAATCCAGATCTCAGTGTCCAGTGTTCATAGCCACATCTGAGCTCCTAAGAAGTTATAGCAAGTAAATATTTTGCATGCTTTTGAGAATTATCTAAACATTTTCTGTTGGTAAAACACTTTTATGGGACAAAAGGCTTGGTCCACATGCTAATCACCTCTTCTACCTTCAGGACTGGCTCTAGCAAGAATGGCACATACAAAACTGGACATGGAGCAATGGTTTATGAGAACTAATCATTGCCCTCCCCAGTACTTTTAGCTGTTGGTGGGTGAAAATACATACAGAACAAATACTTCAGTCTTTCTCATGTCATTTTTTCATATATTTGGGGCATTTGTAAGAAGAGTTAAATTCAAGAGACAAGGTTGGAATTGCTTAAGAAAGGAATATACTAAAGCATTAATTAAAATTTAGGAGTAAGAGAGAATGGAAAATGCTGTGGGTGTTTTGCTGTGTTTTTTTTTACAAATGTCTATTATTAAATTTGGTATAACTAATGTCACTGAGCAAATTCCGTATTATTTGGGGATGAGCTGAGCTAGATGAGTAATGATCATAAGGCTCAGGTATGCTTTTCAGACTGAAACAGATTCTCTTCATTCAGTGCTTGCTGCCATTGGAGATGAAATTGATAAATATATCTGTCAGAAAATATGCATTACTACTTGGGTTATGAACTTACAGATCATATACCATTATGCCACTGACAACATGCACAGAAATTCTGTAAAGTAGATAAAGGTCAATTCTGCAGCACAGAGTTCAATAGAATGATTGGATTCTGCTCATTTTTACCATTTGCTCAATTTCACCATTAAAACCACTGTTCCTAGCCACCAAGTATGAGTAGATGGTTTTCTGCCTGATGGATTATCCTGATGTTATATCTGTGTTATATTTACAGACCTGGATGCAATGGACCAATACATAAGCTTTCTGTGTAAGTCATTTGCCATGTGCCTGCTGTTCCCAGTCTTGAGTAGAGGAGGCTTCTGGAAGATGTCCTAGAGGCCTCAAACATGTCAAAGGTTCCTTAGTGAGGAAGGGGAAAAGTGCTTCTCTGCCTGCTATGGGTAAGATCAGAAATGATGAGCTTAAATTGCCCAATTCAGGTGGGATATTGGGGAAAAAGAAGTCTAAAGGTAAAGAGTGAAGTAAGGCAGAAAAAAATGACTAAGGAAACTGTACACTGTCCATAATTAGCAAATCCATAAGGACAGTGAGACAAGCATCTATTATGACTAGATTTTAATTTGATCCTGCCTTTGAAAGGGAGAAAGGAAGGTGAACTAAATGAATTTTTAAGCTCTTTTTAACTTTTGGTGATTTTGTGGTGGACCCCCACCCTGTAGCTATGGCTACCAATGTAGTTACCACTGCTCCCCCCTTCTCTAGATATGCTGCAACTGAAGGTGCACTTACGGCTGGCAGACCCAGGGGACAGCCAGCCTCCCACCAAACAGCACCAACAGGCCTCAGCTGCTACAGCAACATTGCTTGAGAGGAGCGGAAGGAGGTGAAGAACACGGTGAAGAGTCTGCTCCTTTCGCCTGCCTTTCCGTGGGCTTCCTCTCCCCTGGCTCTCCTTGCCTCTCCAGCCATGAGCACTCCAGAGGGAGCGTCAAGCTGAGGGCTTGTCATCACGAGAAAGCTTCACCAGTTCTTTCTGTGTCACGTCTCCAGCACAGCTGTATCGCTATAGCACTGTCTGGGGACACACTTGCTCTGTGATAAGAGTCAGTTTCTTTTGGCTTACTTTAAATGCATTCAGTTTCCAAAGTGACATCAGGGCACAGTGTCGGCTGAACATAGCCAGGGGTTTACATGGGTCGAACCACCACATGGGGTTTGACTCCAGTCATGTCTTGTGGTCATCGGCATTTTGCAGGTATTTGCCTTTTCAATCTTGGGTCAATGGCAGCTTTCAGCACGCGGCCCTGCATTTACCCTTCAGTTCACACAGCATAAAGTGACAGAGTCTACCCTGGGAAAAAACCTTTCTACAATAAAATAAAATAGTATGGTAAAAGAGTATGTTGGATAATGGTATGGGTATGAGCTATTTCCTCAGCTCCTGCTGTGTCACTTCCCCCAGCAGCAAGCCCTCAGGTCATCTCATCGTCCTCCCTCTGCTCTCTGAGGGCTTGGCCAGAAGCCCCTTGGACACCTACCAGTTCTCCTCTCTCACCCCAGGGGGGCACAATGGAGCGATCACTTCCTCAGGGTGCATGCAGGATGGCTGCTCGTGAGTCCTGCCTGGCATGCTTTCTCCTTCCCCTACCCTCTGCTTCCTCTTGCCTCCATTCCCAGGGCTTTCCTCCTGCATTCCTCAACCTGCAGCTTATTCTGAAGAGTTAACTGGAACTCGTGCAGTACATTCACTTCATATTAACCCTTTATGCAGGTAGGAGCATTGTCCGGGTCAGGTGAAGAATTCAAGTGAATTCTCTCTTTCCAGTGCCATTGAGCAAATGACTTCACTGCCATCAGTCTGACTAACAACCCAGCTACCTTCCTTGATGGTAAATCCTGTAAGATTAGAGTTCTGAATAACATACAGTGGAGGAATGGTCACAGAGTTAGAGTTCATAAGGCTGGTTTTGACCACACAGCTCCTGAGCACATAGCAAGGGCCCCCCACGTGGTTTTCTTATGATCAACAGGCATATGTAAAGCTCTGAACCAATGTACTCATTTTCTGCAGTGTTCAGTATAGGTTATGTGAAATATTAAAATATGTAATTTTAAATGCATGCTCTTTATTGCTTTATAACTAAGAAACCAGATATTTTCCCACTGACTTTCCATGCAACTTTTTGCTGTTCTCATATCCCATGTGGCTCCTAAGTGTGCAAAGGCACCAGTATTAAAATTTATAAGATATTTATATAAATCAGATGGTTGGTGAGTATTAAACCTGATTTTTCTCAATAACCTGAGGCGGCATATTAAAATATTAAAATTGTTTGAATTTTTAAAACACAAATGGGCTTTAGAGTAGTTTAGGCTAAAACCTTGACTTTTATACACAAATATATACTGTCTGAGGATAGAGACCTTGAAGTTTTAATCTTGTTATTCACATCTAGTGAGACAAATGGCAGGCGTAGTAGAGAGCCTGTTCTCAAAAATCACAGACTAATATGGAAAAAAAGATTTTATCTTCTCTTGTCATCATATTATTTACATCTTGAGAAGGGCACATATCTTGTACTAAATAACTGATGTCATGACGCAAAAATTATCATTTAAATTGCCACCTGGTGTCACCAGCTTAAGGAACCATCTTTGCTTTTATATCTCAGTAACTTCAATGTAATTGTGAACACTTTGAAGCCTTAAATGAATTTCCCATTTCAGGAAATCTTTTCGTCCTCTTGATATAGCACTTTCCAGGGTCTCCTTCTGGTTCCATTTTCTGTCTTTGCCTGATCATGTTGTGAAGACAACACTCAAAGTTATGGGTTGGTATAGCCGTACTCTCCCGGTTCTTTTTTTTAGTACATGAATAGCATTTGCCTTTGGGAGGACACATTATTGCTTCTGAGTTGTGCAAGGGTGTTTATAGGATAGCTGGAGGAGGGGGAGTCGTGTAGGCAAAAGGAATGTTTGGTCTTTGCTTTAGGCTCTGATTAGGTCAGTTCTTGTGACAGAGTTATTCCCGCAAACCCACAATTACTGCTAGGCCGAGTTTTCTGGAAAAGGAGATTTCTTTGCATGTTGTTTGACCATCCTATTGCAGGACTGGTGGGTATAGGTATATGTAGCTAAGTAAGGGAAATTGCAGCTCGAATGTACTTAGACTCTATACCACTATTTTTTCTACATAGCTGAGAAATCAGCCTCTGGCCCAGACGTTTGTGCACAGAAACAGTGATACTGCTGTGAGAAAGAATACTGGGATCAGAAGAAACAGGAAACAATATATTGATAAAGGTGACATTTTTGTTATAGTTGGATGTTTTAATCTTTGTGCTTCAGGCTTCATTTCATACTTCATAGCAAGAAATGAAAAACAAACATTCTTTGAATGAGAAAGAGAATTGCGTTCTTTGCTTTTTGAGCTGCTATTTAATTAGTTCCTATTAAAGATTTTAAGAGCTATATTTTAGGGAATGTAGTGAATCCTAACAAGTAAACAAATACACTTTAAATCCTGTACTTGCAATATTATTCCTAATATTTATAATATCTTGGCATTTCACAGATATTTCTTACATTTATATGTATATTTTTCTTTAAGTTTGAAATATTTCATAATAAAAGCATTAGAAAGTTAGTGACCCTGATAGGGGATGGTAGCAATGGAAACAGCGATAGAAAACAATTAAGGAATCTGAACTGATAAAATTGTCGTCTTGGCACCT
>JAVSBS010006092.1:0-29034 GCA_033124195.1 Coracias cyanogaster
GGCGAGCGGCAGGCTGCGGACAGCGCCGCGCCCCTCCCTTCAGCACCGCGGACAGCGCCGCGCCCCTCCCTCCAGCACCGCGGACAGCGCCCGGCTCCGCGGCCGCACGTCGGGCCGGCGGCACCGGCCGTGCAGAGACAGGACGCGGCCTTCGCGCCGTCGGTTGCGCTTCTGGGGAAACAGGGCGCTCCCTGCAAACAGCGCCAGATAGAGAGCGTCTCTGCTGCGCGTGTGTGCGCCGCTAAACCCTGGTGCGTTCCGCTCGTGGCGGGCGGCCATTAGCGATTGCTTCTCTTAAGCACTCAGGATTTTCCATCTCTTCTTCTTTCCTCCGCGTTCACACCTCTGAGTAGGCCAGCGTAACATTTGGACTTGGCTTGTGGTATTAACAGCACTGAAAGGAGCTGGGCACATCCTGAAGTATTTTTCCTTCCAGAATCTAGTAGCAATTTTCCGGCTTTAATCACTTTGAAGTAGAGTGAAGATGCAAAATGTAGTGTTTCTTTCTAAGTCATAACCATTAGATTTCTCGTAGGCTTCACGTTAACCTTAAACTTCTTGTAGGCTTGTTACCTAAAAAATTAATTTTTAAAAAAGGTATAAATTATGCTCTAAACAAATCCTTCTAAAATTATCAAACTCCTTCACTTGCCTAGTTGGTGACAAAATGTAAACAGAGTATTTTACACGTAAGATTTCCTGGTGAGAACGTGTACTGTAGCCGCGATCTAAAAGCAACGGTTTTTTGGATTTACAGAAAGACTTTTTCCTGACGTTGCCCTCTGGTGGAGGGTTAACAAAGTTTTACAGCAGCAAAACCTGTTTATACAAGAAAGACCAATTATTTTAGTATTGAAAACCCCATAATGACTAATCCGTGTAGGATTTTAATATTGCCTTTCAAAGCTGTAAAAGAAATATAAAGTACTGGAGTAGAAAATAAATTAAAACCATATGTAATTGAAACATAGCTAATGAGTGTCTTAACACCGAGCTGACGCCTAGATCGCGGCAGGTGCTGAACGTGGTTTTCAAGCACAGGTTGCAGTGCAGCTTCTTCACTAGCGTGACGCTGCCGAGAGGATTTTTCCCAGCACTTGCAGAGCTGCACAGTTACGTAAGCAAGTCTTCCCGGTGTTTCATGGCTCCGCTGTGCCATTGCAGATGCTCAAGGGAAACCCGTACCAACAGATTTTTCTGTGGGGCAGCAGGAACGGGAAATTGTACAGCAGGGATGAAACGGGATTGGATTCCAGAACACAAGCCTTTCAGAAAAGTACTGAGCGCTTTTCCAAGCTGAAATTTGAGACTGTCATTCTGCAGGGCAAGGATGCTGTGTTTCTTTGCACGCTACATGCAAGGAGCTCCGGCCCTTTTTTCAGAAAGCCCAGCGCTGGCATGGTTTTTGATGCTATGACTACTGAGTAGCAGCAATAATTCTTTAGCAGAACAATAGCGTTTAATAAGTAAGTGATGACCGATTTGGGAAAGATAAATAATTTATCATGTCACACAAAAATGAATTTAAAGACTAAATGACACATTCCTGGGTGAAGACTCTTACTAGAGGAGAATTTGTTTGTCCTTAGTTGGATGAAATATGCAAAATAACAAACAATCCTGGTGTAGTAAAATGCAGTAGTGACGAGGCTGCTGCTGTAGCCACCTGAAGGGAAGATTTCACATCTATCACATCTCATATCTGGATATGACTGAGTCACATCTGACCAAGCGCAGCTATTTTCATTTCATGAGGCACTAATAAGAGCAGTAGAAAGTAATTAGCACTATATGTATAGACCTGTCAGCTTTTTAAACACTATATAGTAGTTATTTAACCTTGGTAGAATAATCCGTTTCTAGAAGAAGCAACATATAATGTTAATGTATGCTATCAAAATTGTCACCAATCATTATTTCTATAATCACACCTGTCACAGACTCCTCTCACAAAAGGCCTAATTCAAACTCCAGTGAAATCACGGAGTTCTTTTGACTGGTGTTGGTGCCAGGTGAAATAGGATGTTATGCAGAAAGCTCTAGTCCAGATGCCACTGCTGAGCGTTCACGTATTGACTGGAAGGGAAGACTTTCAGTCCGAAGTCACGCAGGACAACCGCAGCTCTGAGGAAGCTGTAAGGGTTCCTGTGGGCTGGGGCGGTGTGATGCGGGCTGCTGCAGCTGCCCGGGGCTTTTCACACACGACAGAAGGCTGATTGTTTAATCCTGAAATCTTGTCATTAAAAACACTTCTCTTCACCTTGTAAGACTTTCATTTTCTTTTGCTTGTGTGAAAGCTAAAGGATTGTGTCCTTACCTGCCCTTTTGTTTCTATAAATAGCCCCTCTTTGCAGATTTCTGATAGAGCTATTTCAACAAGTTAATTGAAAGAGGTGAAGAATTACAGGTGTGGTTCTTAGCTTGAGTTCTCTTATTGCTATATACCTAGTCTCAAAGTTTTCCACAATAACCCTCAGAATAGTGTCTAAATATAGTCTAGTCCTTTCAGAGGACTACAAAGTCAGCACAGCAATATAAGTTTCCCTTCTCTAAGATTTACTCTTGCTGAAGCAAACTGCACCAAAGTTAGAATTTTCATCAGTGATACATACCAGGGATTGAATTTTGACCTTATCTTTGCTGTTGATACACTGCAATATGGGTTTGTTGTTTCCCAAGTCTCATGCATGCAGAGGTTATAAATTAATATGTATTTTATGATCCCTTAAAAGTAAAATGTAATATAATATAATATTTGTTACTTTATATGATAATACAGATAAAATCAAAGAGATTTTGTTTTCCCCATCTACTCAAAGGTGACAGAATCCTGCACTTAATGACATGGTATCATCTTCAAAATAAATTATGTGCTTAAAATCTTAGTTCTGCCTTTAAATGTATGTCTATAACAGAGTTATTTGGGCCTGAGGATAGCATGATCAGGCCTCAAAAATTATGATCTAATCCTTCCTCCTATTGATAGTAGCTGTCCATTGGATCCAATGGAATCTAATGTCAATTTAAGAATGGAGCAATTTTTTGCCTTCTTTGTGACTATGGAGCTGCAAAATCCCAGAGCGATGCCAAAATAATGATCTTGCTTGTCAGGCCAGAGGAAAAAGGTTGTCTGGAAGAAGAATCATCTTTGTAAACTCTTTTCTAGTAGACAATTTATTGAAAATAAATATTCAGTATTTTAAAAAATTATTGAAATAAAATCCTTTGCCAAGCCCTTGGCTGAAGTGGCAGAAAAAGGAGACAAAGAGATTGTTTTAAACCAAGAGCTTCCTCATTCTCGCCCCAGATTGATGAGGGTCACTCCCTAGAACAACTTGGGTGGGCTTTTGTTTTCTGCTCCAGTGATGTGATGATTCTCAGCAACAACTGGACAACTCTCTTGAAAAATCAAACAATGGAGCCATTTGAGAAGTTAGATGTAGTATCAGTGTATTGACACAGTAAAGAGGTGCCTGTGCTGAATCCTGGACTCCAACCTGCAAAAAATCCTGAATCCCAGCTAGAACTCTCTGAAATGGCGTTGACAATACTTTACAGATTCTTTTGCCCTTTGCAGATATATCCAGCAGTGGCTAAACGTGGATTTTGTGTTCTTTTTTCTGCGTCTACCTCCAGCCCTAGGTTGTGTGCACGACGCGGTTATGATGTCCTGCTGAGAAGTGTATTACGCGAGGGTGTTGAAAAGAGCAGCTGTAATGTGCCGGAACACCAGAAATTCACAGACTTTCTTTCTGTTTCCTCCTGATCTGTGTCACTTATATCTTGAATGATATTTTAATTTCCCAAACTGAGGGTTGGATCGGTAATTTATATGCTATAAAACAAACATGGCAGAAGTTGGACTGTCGGATCAGACCTTGGCTCTGTATCTACAACAGCAAAAACTCTCTTTATCTTGCTCATATGGTGTCTCAAGAAGAACAGGCTTGAGCTGAAACATGCTAAAGAACGCATGTGTCTGGGCAGAACATGCACACGGAAGGTCCCTCTCGGCCACCTCATGCTTCTTGGAAATAGAAATCTGGAACCTTGGGTCCAGAGCACAGGGACAAATAGAAATATCTAGCAGGAAGCTGGCCGCAGCAGCAAAAGAAACTGTCACTGTGGGCTGGGTCAAGCAAAGTTGTGTAACTACTTCAGCTAAGCTCAGAGCTTGTCGGTGCTACTCAAAGAGCTGCTCTCTTTCAGGTGCCCCCGTTCGGCTGCTAGAACATTATTAGGTTGCTTCACCAGTGGCCTGATAGGCACAGGAAATGGCACATAATCGAGTGCACGCTGATTTCTCAAGGTGATTTCTAGTTTTAAGCTAAACTGGAGGTAATTTGGCCAGAAATCTCTACGCTAACACAGATGATGAAATACTCTAATAATTTGCTAAACCCCCCGGTATTTGGAAAGTTGTTATTGCTTTCCGAGAAGGTAACAACAGTCATTTTTTTAAAAAGGAAAAAAGGCATAAAAGTATCTGAAAACTGCACTTTTTTATATTACAGAATATCTTGGTTTTAAGCATATAAATTCATAGCGTTAAGTCTAAAGGCAATGCCTAATTTTCAGACAATCCCGGGTGCGTTTGGCTGGTGTAGCAGGGCAGGTTTGTTATCGTGTTGATGTTGTTGCTTCAGCCCTCTGGTGGTAAAAGCCGTGGAAACGCTGGAAGTACAATCAGGTTTTATGTTCTACTAGTACAGTGGATTTCACTGTGCAAAAAAGCAACAAACCATCGGGTGATTTGCAGTTACCATGACTGGGAATTTTCATGTTACATTACATAAAGATTTACTTATTTCCTGCCTCCTCCCTTTCCTGTCTCAAATCTAGTTTGTTTTTAATATTAGCAACTAGATTTAAAAAAAAATTTAAAAATCCACCCAATGGCAAATGTTCTTTAAACCATAAAAACAATAATATTCGTATTAAAGTTGTGGGGGTTTTTTTTATATCTGTGGAGAAATTTGACAGTATCTAATATATTTCTCTTAAAAGTAAATGGGGTTGGTCTCAGATATTACAGGAACATCTGTTCCTCTGAATTCCTGTACTGCTCCATGAGTTAAATGCAAAGGATCCCAAAGGACTTCAAGCCATCTGTCATGTTACACAGACAGGAACGCACCTACCTCTGGGGGTGAGCCGGAGCAACAAATCTCTGAGTACACAAGAAAGCTGTGCAACACTTGGTGAGTGGGATGCAATCACCCACAGTGAAATTTAGCCAAGGATTGAGGCATAATATCCTATCTCTTATTAATTGGATGGTTAATGATCCTTTATATCATTATCTTCTTGTTCCACAATGTCCATCGTTGGACTGTTTAGCAGCTTAGGAAAGGCTGCTGTGCGAGGGTCAGTTTGGTCTCAGTGGTAGTCAGGTCTCTTTTCTCTGCAGGAAGAACCTTGAGGGAAATGTACAGATTAAAACTGTATTATGGTGCCTTTTTATTGCCAGAATTAGAAAATCAGAACCAGATTTTCTGAGGCTGCGGTAGTCCTTTCTTTTCTGTTGACTTGTCTCGTAACATTGTTTTAAAATGTCTTGAGAGAAGTTGGCGGAGGCATTTCTGTTGATTCAGATCTCAGCTTGCACCGATTTGAACAGGGCTTAAATCTATTCTAGACATCCCTTCGCTAGGAGAGATGTTAAAGGTAGCTTCAAATACATCATTTAATCCGGAAGCTGTTCCTGGCGGGGAAAAACATCCCAACACAACTCATAATAGACATTTGGATAACAGTTGTGCTTAGTACAACAGGGCACTGACGTCTGAGTTTGCAGGCAGACTCTTGGACTCCAGTGCTGAGTCTGGGATTGATATCGCAGCCTGAATTGGTCACTCATTTTTTCCATGCTTCAGTTTTTTTGGTTATGAAAGAGGGAGAATAATCCTTCCTTAGGACAAATATTGGTTTGCACGTAGACTAAATTAAACCAAAACACATAAAATGCTGTGTAGGAAGGATGTATAGAGATTCTATTACACATCAAGCGGTTTCTTTAAGGAGAAACACATACATAAAACTGTAATTAGGAACCTATATCCATAAAGCATAATTTTCTAGCAATACAGCCAGCTGACACATCTTGCTTCACCACTAGGCTCTGCCACGACAGGTTCCAGTGATCTAAGGACACTTGTGTATTTGCAAGCATAGCTTTTCTGTGTAGAAGGAGATAGAGACAGCGTGTATAACTCTAGCAAAAGATAAATGAGGAAGCATGTGTCTTTAGTTGGTGTTTGGGGTTAGCAGGGTCTGTAGAAAGTGATTCTTGCCTTCCTAAGAAAGAACCATGTATTTCACTGAGGGAGGCTTCCATTCGTCCCATATTTCCTTCTTTGGTTTATTTCTTGACAAGCTGACAACCATCACATGAACTCAAGGCTGAATGTAATCACCTTTCATCTCTTAAATTTCCCTGGAATCCACCTAATAGAATTGTCTCCAATCCAAAGTAGGAAAATAAGGAATCTGAGGGAGTTTCTTAGGTCATATGTTTGCATCTGCATCCAATAACACTAATCCAAGTGAGCAATGTCCGCATGTCCTCAAATGACTAGTACTTTAATCAAAGGATTCTCGTTATTTTATTTATAATATAAAATCAAATATTGCTTGTTCTGTGAACATCAGGATGAACGCATCTTTCTCCCTGAGGCTTCCTGTCTTCCATAACCCTGGTTTTCTCCTACCGCCTCCTGACACCAGGCCCTGCTCGGGGTCCATGAGAGCTCCAGTCCCCCCCCTGCGTGTTGCCCAAGCTTTCCTGTCAGCATCCTTAGCTCCTGCCATGTCACCAGCATGTCTTTCCCTCTCCCTCATTGCGTCTCTTTTATTTTGCTTTACAAAACTGCTTTTGGCAAACTATTTTTCTGAAAATTGTAGGGAACTCTTAACTCTGGCACTTCAATATTTCTGGCAAATTTGACCAAAATAGGTTCAAAAGTGATTCTGAAGGGGAATGCCTCCACCCCTACACCCCTCAAAAAAAACTGTCAGTCTCATTTCATTAGAAAACTGGACAGAAATACTCAGCATTAGATGTTGTTCTTTTGTTGATGCCATGTTTTGTGGATGGCGGAAGTTATCTTTGATATTACTCTATCTTCTGAGAAACAATTCCTCTGCTCTCTATAAACCACAAAGGTCTCACTCTTTTAGACAATAAATAATTAAGGAGTGCTAGATACTTTCTTTGGAGAACATGTCCGTGGCTTTGAAGGCAGAAAAGTCCAACTGTTCTTTTTCTTACCACAAGATGCAGAGGAAAACCAAAGACTGTAAAAGGCTTTGAGGGACTGTGAGCACAGAACAGCTATTCCTGTTGGTTTCTTGAACACGTACTTCCCCAGAAACATTAGAGCAGCACATAATTCAGGATGACGGGAAAACCTCTGCTTTATTTTAGGGCCCTGCTAATGAGCTCAGTGGTGATTACATTGTGTTCCACAGGGCAGGGGGAAGATTGGGGTATCACATAGCTAGCTTTAGGCCAAAGCACTCAAGCCATCCGCTTCAAAATATCTGTGATCTCTAAATGGAACTAAAAATATCACGTTCTCAGTTCAGATCCCTTCTCTAAATGGCACAGGGAACACCCTCAAGCTTAGGCTTCATGCGCATTTCATTTTATGATCTGGTGTTTAAGTGTAAATATTTTCTATCTATATTTTCTCATTGTTTGTTCTAATGAAACCATCATAGATCTGGTGGGGTAGCTGCTTGATTTCACTAGAGGAAGCTGCGACTCTAAATGCGTCATGCAGTGCCAGGGGGGATATTAGCTTTGACGGGTACCAACAATGGCACCGCTCTGGCATGGTTAGCTTCTCCAGGCACAAAGTGAGATGGATGGATGGAGTGCTTCTGGACCCTTGTTAGCACCATGATTTTCGATACAGATACACCAGATTAAGGACAGGCACATCCTCGCATTTAAGAGCGTGGTTCTGATACACTTCTGAGTCACTTCCCTTCCTTCCCGGGTTCCTCTGGATGTAGTCAGCAGTAACTTCAAACGTTTCAAGGAATGCCTCTGGCTTATTCAGTTCCATCTGGGTCACGCTGAGCCTGTTGATTCTGCGTGACTCAGTCTCTGCGTGACTAGTTCTGATGTCTTTAGCTATTCCAGGGTTTCTCCTCCAGGGGAGGTGAATTTTAATTACTTATTTAGTGGTCTATTTACAAGACTTGGAAGTTCAAACAGTTCAAAAGAATTATGCTGAACCTTCAGCTTTTACCAGGCTCAGGATTTCCTTGTCGGTCTCTTTAAGTTGGCGTTTTCATCATGAAAGCTGGGACAAGCTTTTCCGCCTTTTGGTTTTCAGCCCACCAGCCCTCAGCTTAACAGCTGACATCTACTGGGCCTTCACCGTGGACTTTTACTGCATTATGTTTGATTATTGCAACTCATTCTGTAGTTGAGGCACTTTCTGGCTCCCCTTGTGGCAAAGATTTTCTGGCTGCTTCCCTCTTGTACTCAAAGGACACCGTTTTATGGGCAGTTCCTGACTGGCTTGGTTTTTATTCACGTCTGGAGAAGCCATCAGCATTACCATTAGTGCTCTCTCTGGATGCTGTGGTGTATGAACTATGAATCCCGCTCTGTTTGCCAAAGCCAAACACTACAGTGTAAATAGAAAGCTCTTCTAAGGCACTGCTACTTATTGTCTGTTTTAGTGCTACAGAAACTTCTCAATCCATTAGAAAAATAACAAAGGAAAAGACAAATGTCAAAGTTTCTGCTTGGGCTGTATTCTTAACTAGCTCAGCAGGAGGCACGTCGCTAAATAATATCAAGAAAGTAATTCAGGATTTGGCCTTCTGTATGGAACTAGGTTTAATGAGCACATTGCCTTTTACTAGCAGTCTGTCTTTAACTTCAGAACCCTCCGGTACAGTTCCACATCCTCTGCCCTCTCCTTTCACAAGTGATACCAGTTCCTCAAAAATTCTTTACCATTTGGTTGTTCTAAAGTGCTCTTGTGGAAGAGGTATTTCATAGAGATTAATCCTGCTTTATCTCTGAAAAATAGGCATTATGCTACAGCCAAGCAAAGATCAAGGCTGAGATATGCATGAATATGTAAGAGAAGGTAGGCTACGAGCACAGCTCTGTTGCTGTTTGCCAGATGTCCTGAGATCACACCCTGGAGGCTGCAGCTAGGGAATTAATTTCTGCAACACATAACTTGTTAGATTTAGTTGTTTGTTTTCTTGTTCTCTCTCACTTAATATTTTCCTACAGTTCCAAACTGTAGGTCTTACTTTGTGTATAATTCCAATAAAATCACTGGGGCTATTTCCAGAACAAAGGAGCTACATTTTCTTACAGTGATTTGAATCACGCCATATGTTTTCTACACAGATCATTTTTTTTCCCCTTATCACGATAGACTGACTTGTATCTCAGTTAGGAAGGTACTAGCTGTACCTATTTTTGTTTTGTTTTATTTTGTTTCGGAGTGATGCATGTGTCCAGAAGTTGGTCTGAGGCTGCCAATTCATTCACACCTACTGTGTTATATATTCCTTTTTTTGTGGATGTCTCCTGCTTCCTGCCGGGCTGAGCGCATCAGAAGCACACAAAGGCTAGCTTTTGCGGGCTTGGCAACAACAGGGTTCATGGGTTTTTGACTTTCTAATAACCAAAGCTCTGAAGTAATTACATAATCCCAAACTGAACGGCTGGAAAGCAAGTAGTCCCTAAAAACCCATTCTGTCAATCACGTCTTCTTCACTTCCAAATTCTCCTTTGGTATGAGGCCCCCATGACTTATGGAAACACCTTTCCCTGGGGGTAGCTTATCTTTAATAAAAATCTCCAGTGAATCCATGAGTTCCATCAGTCTCATATTACTAAGTCACTCTTGGTGAATTGAGTTGGTCTTCTGCTTTCACAGACAAATTTCTCTGGCAGGCTGCCAATTTCTTTCTGTTTATGACAAGAATATTAATCACTCTCAGAATGGTGCGTGCTCCATCATCAGTGCACATCATAAATCATTGAGAGGTACTTTTGCATCTGGTTAACGTTACACCTAAGGGCTTCACACAGCTCACGCTTTCCCAGTCTACGCGGGCATCTTTCCTTCGCTTGTGTCTTGTACCTTGCCTAATGTTCGCCAAAAAGCTTCATAAATTGATTGCTTGTCTTTCAAAAGCTGCCCTATACCATCAAGCACTTCTAGTAGACTTCAAAATTATTCTCATTAATCCTTCTTTGCTAAAAGGACAGGTGAGCAATGGTACAGCCTGAAGGAGATGGGAGAATACGACCAGTGAAGGAAAGAGAGAGCAGGGTTCTCTCTTACATCCACGCAGGGCACTGGGGAGGTCAGATAGCGCAAAAACCAGCCCAGGTTTCTCAGCTCAAACTTAGTCTCAAGGAATGGGACCTTCAATACAACCGGGCTTTCTCACAAGTGCTAGCATTTATGCAAGACATCTCACAACAATTCACATTCTGGAATTGCTTTCCCAAACCACAGGCAGGTTTTCAGCCTGAAGGCAGATGGTAACCAGGCCTTTCTGGGGCGGGGGTGAAGGAGGTTGCTGTTGCACTTACCTATTCCTTTTTTCCAAAATACTTAATGCCTCATTATCCCATGCCCCATCTAGCCCATTTCCCTGTAGTCGGGTAACAAGCCGTTTGCAGGGCCAGTGGTTTCCAGTGTTTGAATGAATGTCTCTTTATCAGCAGAAGTGGGATGGCAAATGTACAGAAGAGCAGAATCACCATCTTCTCCAAGCTTTTTCTTACTTTAATCCTTGCTATTTCACCAAAGGTTAAAGGGACATACACAGGAAAAGATCACCTTCAGAATAAAAATCATGCTAAACAGTCGATCATGTTGCTAAACATTTGGGCCCAGTTCCGATACTCTTAACAAATACTTGACTAAAGCGTAACTTCATTTTTTCTGCTAGTAGCTACTTCAAGAGAAATCAGACCCAGAAATTCTTTGTTCTCTATGCATAAGGAGGGAAGACTGAGTAAACTGAGCACGTGCAAGAACCATTTTTTTTCTTCCTTACATTGAAATACCTGATACTTTTCAGAGTTTTTTTTAATGAATTGCTCTGAGATTAGTTCCCCAGCTAATACGAATAGGCTGCTAATCAGATCTAATCTGCCTGACACTGCGGCCGCAGGACAACCCGCACAGGCAGGTAGCTGAAGTGCAACTTGGAAGTGGGAATTGGCAACTCAGTCTTGCAGAACAAGATGGAAGATCAAGAACCACAAGAAGTACAAACTTTTGGCCTTGGATGGTAATAAAAAATCCTGAAAGCTTCTGTTCTTAGTATTTTAAAACATTCCCAAAATCATACTTAACAGCCATGTAGAAAATTTTGTTTGATTTGAGGCTTTTTCATTTTAAAAACTGTCCACATGGACATTTGTTTTTTAATGAAAAATCCTGTTTTAGAAAAATTGGGTTAACAACCAGGAGATAAAACTAAGGAAATAGTGGGGTTTTTTTGCCAAAAATGGTGTATCAAAATGTACTAACTCCTTTCACTGGCATTTTTGATAGTCCACAGGATGTATTAAAGCATTAAAAGGAATGAATGAACAAATCTTGATAAAGAGATCAGTTGTGGGCCTTCAAAAGAAAATTTTGAAAGCATCATTTTTGCCAGGGTTTTAGTTTTTCTGCCAGCTCTGTTCTTGCCTACTTTGTTTCATTCAAAATCACAGAATATTCAGGGTTGGAGACTGAGGATCGCAGCGCCCGAAGCTGTTTTGCATGATCCCTGAAGTTGCCCGGATTAGCAGTCTGTAGAAGATGAGTGTCAGCGTATTTCCTACAAACATGGTGTCATCCCATCCTGGGAAGCTGATGGGGCTTTGCTGTTGTTTTCAACGGCAGAAAAGTTTTCATTTCTTCAGCTAATATTGTGGGAGGCTGGAGTTGGGCTGGTGATAGAGGTGCCCTCTGCTGCTGGCTTTTCTGAATTGTGCTGTTACAAAATGGGGAGGCTGCTCTGACAGCAGCCTGTTCTCAAAAACATCCCACCAGCTAAGAAGCAGAAGAAAGGACGGATGCAAGTATTTTGGCTGCGTGCTGTTGTCTTCTGCAAGTATCCACCCTCGCACCCACCGGCTTTCCTGGCAGTGGGCCACCGTGCTCTTGAAAAGATGCGACTTTTTCTTCACAAGGGTTAACAAAGGAAGGCAGAAATGATCCGAGTGGATTCCTGGTCAGGGTTTATTCCTAAGGCTCTGTTGGTCAGCACCCTGATGCTGCCGCAGTAACAGCAGCGGATGTCAGGGAAGGGCAGTAAGCAGCCAGAAACCGCACGGCTCAGGAAAAAGGGGGGCTGTTGGAGAGGTGAAGCTGGAAACTGCACAGATACAACAGTGTTGTTGTTTGGACACCTCTGAGCACTAACAGAGCTGCCGGCCACACTGGTCAGGGTAGTCATTGGCCGTATGAGGAGGCAAATCAGAAGCCATGGCTGCCTAACAGCCTCAAGGATTTCAGTGAATGCATCGGGGCAAAATAGTGATCCATGCTCCAACTTGGGACAAAATAGATGTTACTGTAGTAGCAAACATGATGAACCGTCCTCGTTATCTTGCACAAAACATCTCAAAAGATACAGTGCAGTTGGCTCAAATGGCGTTTGGAAAGGGAAGACCGGGCCACAAGGGAAAATAGTTCTCTCTGAGTCCAGCATTTCCCCTGGAAGATGAAAATCCAGATAACAGAGATGTTCAGTCAGCCCCACAGATGGGATGAAGCAAAAGTCCCTGGAAGGAGAGTCCTGTGAACAGTGTCCAAGATGGTATCTGCATTTCCACAAAAATCTGTCTGTTTTCTATCCAAACGCAGAGACATAAAGCACCATGTTTCCACTTTAAGCGACAGACATCTCCTCTCTGCACTACAGTTAACATGAACATCTTGTGTTTGCCTCTACCATTACTGCCAATTCTCTGAAGAGATTTATGGTGGGATTGTCTTAATTTTTTTAGGCGTTTGACATTTTACTGACAAATCACTAGGGTCTGATCAAAGGCATTAGAATTGACAGATAAATTCCTACCCACCGCTTTGGACTGGCCCTATCGGAACACCTCCAGGCCCAGCTGCTGTTCCAGCATGTTGTAAAAAGTGAGAAGGTTCTTTGAAGACAATGATCCATATCTCTTATTTTCTTATGCTAAACAATATCAACCCTTTTACAGGATAGAGGTTTAATCATAAAGTTTCAGAATGACTAAGAATTCTGTGCGTTTGTGTGCAAGTATATGCCAAATAATTAGCATTTATTGCAGAATGAAGAAATTTGCCAAGACAGCCTTATAGGGAGTTGTAATTGTTCTCTCCACAAACGACACTGAAGTTGCGTTGCTCAGCGTTTGCCCCATCCTCACCAGAGACCCTGAGCGGTTTGGAAAAGCCCTTGTTCCCGTGACTGTCTTTGTGCGCAGGAATGAGTCAGGTCCCTGCAATGACAGATGTGTGGATACATCTCCGAGGAGTGTGTGCGCGGGAGAAGGGGAGGCTGCGCTGTGCACAGGGACGTGTCTGGTCACGTTGGAGAGGCGATTGAAGCAGAGTTTATCCTAGCACTGAAAGTGAAGCAAATGCTCCATATTATTTCTTAGCATTTAATTTCTCCCAGGTGCAAAGGCAGAGGAAAGCCTGGTTTTCTTTTCCCTGCAGAATCTACCTCTTGGATGCCCCATTTCAGTTCCTTAATTAACTGCTAATAAAATTGGCTCCTCTCTCCGAGGCAGTGGAGCCTTGCTGTGACGGACTAGCATTTCTATACATCTAAATATTAACAAGTCTCCATACAGTTTCTGACTTCAAACCTGTCTGGTGCTTCAGTTTTTCTGTCTTCTCCAGTTGATGAGCCTTTCCACTTCCATTTATTCACCCTCTCTCTTTTGAAGACAAAGTCATTGGTAAGGACTTTCTAGTTCCTTGCTAAATTCAGTTCCCTCCACACGTTCAGCAGGTAACTGGCCCTTTGAGCTTACAGGAAAGGTACAAAGCAGGTTTCTTTCTGCTTGGATTTCCTCTACCCATGTTACCTCCTTCAGGTCTCATCACCATCGTGACCCCGTTCATCTTTTTACCAATCCCAGAGAGAGTACTTTCATTTGATGGAAAAATGGAATGTTGCTCATTGGCACGTGGTGACTCGGCATATTGTGGCGTCTTTTGATTAAAACACGAGTCGTCGTGACAGGCTGGTCGTAGCCACAGAATCATTTCCTATTTTCACCTGAGTTCATAGCAACAAAAACACAATGGAAAAGCACTGAGCCATTTGTTGCTTACCATAGAACACACAAGATCTTGTTCCCTTGCTCGAAACATCAGACCTTTCTACTTAGGAATCTTTGTGTAAAAAGTCCTATTATGGTGATATCTCAGCCTGTCTTGGTTTGTTGGTTTGTTTTTTTTTCCAAAGAAAAAGGTAGAGAGCTGGAATGTTTGTCTTTTCCCAAGGAAACACTCCTGACACACCCCACAGGATCACCTTGCATTTCGCTGGCCTGATCCTGCACACACACCAGCTTCAGTGGAGCTAAACTGACAGGAACCATCATGGACACAGACTGCCTTGAGTTCTTGGCTGAGACACAAGGACTATTTCTTGAAATGTTCATGCAATGTGGCATCAGCGCGAATATCCTTCTCCCCAGCACAATCCTCTATTTCCTGACATGTCCTCTTCCCGCTCTGCAGCATCCTGTGCTCGGGAGGCACGTGAATCTCACTTCTAGCTGAGAAACTGAAAGCTGGACAAGGAAGCTGCTGTTAGAAGATGAAGGGAAGGGTGACCTGGCTTTGGATGGCGGTTGGATTCAGTGTTTCATCCTAGTGACACTCTGTGTCCTGTGATGCTTCTGAGGAAGCCCAAAAAGCTGTTGTGACACAGAGGCAATCCTCTGTGAACGGGGAAAGCAGGGAATCCTTCCTGGTTGCAATGCACTGGCAGCGTGCTTAGAGCAGCACGAAGACTAGACACCTTAAAATGAACAGACTGCCATTGTCTGATGAGCTGTATGGAAATCTCTTGGCCCACCTATTTCAGCTGGTTTTTTTTTTACCTGGATCTTTGTTAGACAAATGTTGAAATCTTGCCCGCATCTGAAAATAATCATACAATTTCCATCAGTACAGATGGAGCCAGGATCTTGTCTGAAGAATAATATAGAAAACGCAAACCCCAGGCTTAACTGTAGCATTCCTGTTTGCTGACACTCTGCTAACGGGCTAATGTCAACAGAAATGTTTATTTGAGAGAATCCGCTAGCAAAACTGTCTGTTGTGATGAAGTTGTAACGTGGCAGAGAATCCGGCCTTCCTGTCAGTTTTCCCTGCTAAAAGCCTGCCTGAAGTATTTTTATTCTTTTTTTGAAAACTTATTAAAAGAGCCAGTGAGCATTGACGTCCTCTTATAGTGCACCAAGCACCAGCCAAGATGAATTAGTAAAAGCCATCAGCATGGGAGATGCATGGAACTAGGGACCATCTAAGAACTTTTCCACCACGGCTTCTCAATGCTGAGGGTGGCACGGCTCAGATATACCAGCAACACCAAGCGTTCATGGTGTGGAAGGGACCACGTAACAAAAAGGCTCATTTATTTAATGCCTCTTGAAGTAGTTAAGATGCACCCTGCACCTCTCAGTACCAAAACTGCAATGCTGAGTAGCGTTGGATGTTCAGGACACAGCGAGGTCAGGCAGTTATTTAAATACACACGGGTTTCCGACTAGCCAAAAGCACTGGTTCTTTGAGGAGTTGAAAGAAGAATTTAAAAGAATCATACCCTTATTACATGTTTCAGACTGACTCATTTCTGCCTGGGAAAGCATAGTCACTCACGATTGCAGGGGAATGTGCATATGCGCCTTCCAAAAACTGATATGGCTGCTGAATTTCACATCCTACTCATCTCCCAGCAGATTTCTCGGTACACATGCTTACATAAAAAAAACTTCCTGAGCTGCATCTGAATGATGTAAGTGTTGGGTAGAGACAACTGATTATTTAAAACCAGAATAAGATTTAATCTAGCTATTCCTTTTTAAGGACGCCAAGATGATGCTGCAGAGTTGTTGTGACCACCCCGAGCACGCAGCAAGACAGGCAAGAAATAGTAGCTGTGGCTTAATGAGGTTACGAAGTAATTCAAATATTCTGGAAATTGTTTTGTTATCATTCATACGGTAATGATCATCTTTTTTTTTTTTCCCTTTACCTCTTTCCATCTGTTTAGAGAAGGCAGGGATTTCATGTCTAACTTAAATTGTCAATGCCTTTGGTACGATCGCTCTCGGTACAATCTCTGCCACACCAGACATGAGGACCCCTGACCTGATTCCCTGCAGCTCCCTGCCCCGTGTCCTTCTAAATCTCATTCCAGTCACCAGCTGGGCTCTCAGGTTGTAGGAGCTTTCATTGGTACGGTTGTGCTGACCTCCATGTATTTTCGGTGCCGTGTTTAAGATGATGTTTTCAGAAACACTTTTAATTTTGAACATTTCAAGGAACATTAGACAAGATTTTACTTGTTGCAGAGCCCACACATGTGAAGCAGACATGGAACGGGCAGACCTCAGACGCTAGGATGTCATTTCTTCCCCATCTTGCTGTTGTTTTCCACGGATCTACTAGTGAATGTGTTACATATTTGTCTACTCCTGTAAAACAACTTATTTTACACCAGCTTGACTGAGATGCATGCGTTCAAAACATTTTTATTTCAGTGCCCCCTTCCACTTTTTGCATGGAATAAACACTGGTTCATTTTTAGAAAGACCCTTTAATCTGGGTAAACGAAGGCACTGAGCAAATTAGATGCCTCACCTCTTTTTCCAATGCAAAAAGTACAACCCCCAAAATGGTGGCGCACCTCTTCATTTACTGCACAAGGTAAATGAAGGAATTGAGACCTTTGAAGGGTAGCTACAATTTCTGATCATGGGGAGAGCCAGGCGTGTTGCAGGACTTGTGAATGTCTCACAAGTTACCACGCTATTCTTTCTTCTAAAATAGAATTGGCTTTGGACGAAACCGTGCCCCCAGTTAAACTGCACTACCCATTTAGCCCAGGCCTCAGTGCAGACGAGGTTTAACCTCCAAGAGCAAAGCGAAAATGCAATTGAAAACGTAACCTTTTCATAATACATAAATAGTCCCTACATCCTGCATAGCAACACCACTTTTTGTCTCTTTTTTCCTCCTTTCTCACCTTCCTTTTGCAACCACGTCCTTCTTGGTCTTTCTTAATGCTTTATTTTCCCTTTTGATACCGAAATAAGTAACCTGTCCCCCCTCAGTAACCTGCACAGCGGTAGCAGCGTAATACACAACGACACCTTGCCTGTTTGGGTCTTTTCTTCCCTTATTTCCTAATATAGACAAGATTGTTTTACTCAGACGTTTCTTTCATTTGATTACTGCTATCGCTTCTCTCTTAGTTTGTCATTTCAAAGTTAGAAAGGAAATGACTTAGCAAGTCTGGCAGGTGACTCTTCCCAGAGAACGTGGTATGAGAGGAGCGACAACGCGTGCTGATGCTCTTGAGAGCAAGCGATAAACTTGATTCCAGATTCTCTGCGATTTGATCCAAAGCCGTACACTGCTGCCAGAAGAGAGTTTCAAGAAAGATTAAACTATGTAGTTATCTGTGAACAGTGAGACTTTACCGGTCCCTTGGAGAAGCTCTAGCTCTGCCATCTTCCCCAGTGTCTGAGCTCTCAGCTATTTAAGTGCACGTGTGTGAACCGCCCGTGCTGTGTGTGCAAACTGTGTGCGCGACTGACTGAGAGCTTGAGAAGTCACCTCAGGTCCTGGCATCACAGGAATAAAAACCCTAGCCGGAGAATGAAGGGAAAAGGCGCCTGGCTGAAAATGGGTACGCCTTAACATCCTGTGCGTAACATAGCTAGAGGAAGATGGAAGTGCCGAGTCCTTCACTGAGCCGGGGCCTCCTCACGTAGGGAATGTGCACGGCTGATTCTTTCACAGCTTATCACACTCACGCCCTTCGGTCCATGTGTGCTACCTACGACATACGCAGACCCTAGTACTAGCTTCCCTTGGTATTCATTCTTTAGAGAACGCATGAAGACAGGAAGAGACAGTTACCCAAAGGGGTTATCTAGTGGAAGATGCCAGTCAGGTGGAGGCTTCCTTCAGTCATCTGGGTAAGGCGCTTGAGAAGTTACCTCTGCAGGAGATCTCCGTAGAGCATCCAAACACCCTGCCCTGAGCTGCAGAAATCTGTAGGAATGCTTTTCTCCACAAGGCTCTCTGGGCATTTGAATTTTGAATACTTCAGCTCCTCTCGGAATTCTTGCAATTTTCAAAACCAAGTTGACAGCACGTTAAAAATAAACACTGCTTTATTTGCCAGGTTGAGATCTTATTAAATGTACATAGATAAGTTAGCTGAAGGCAACGTTTAAAAAAATTCTTCCAACATTACATATATCAGCAATATACTTAGCAGGCAAAACTGCCACTCAGATTCCACGACAGTACAAGTCAAAACAAGCAGTAACATAGAACAGTAAGAAAGTCCATCTATTTTCACTCCGATCTGTTGTCCCAAACTGATATATTACATAAAAAAGTAAAAGCATAGTAACAAAATCTTCTAGAAAAAACAGTATAGTGTCTTAGAGTAGCACTCTTATTTTGCAGTCGTTTGCTTAGAACATACCACGCTAAATCTTTCCAAGGTAAAAATACAAATTTTAATTGGAAAAAAAAAAAAAAATCCCTGATTGTATGATACTTGAAAGGCCAATTTTCTTTTTCTAACGAGCTCTAATAATTGCTGAAGTTGCAGTAGTTCCAACACAGAACTATCTTCACTTTGGTTAAAGGACACTTTTAGATACTTACATTAAGCACATAAAAATCAGATATTCCAACAGGAAGAATAAGCACATCCCCAAACCGACCAGTCCGTTTTTCTTATTTTTGTCGCTTTTCAAGAACAATTCAGGAAATGTGTGTGAACCGTTATAATCCCAACCATAGTAATATTCTTTAGTCCAAATACTGCTTAATGGCAGGTAAAGGCAAACTATTCTGTAAAGAGGTGTTAGACTTATTTTGTTATGTGACATTAGCTCTTAATATGACAACACATTCGCTTTTCAATAGTTTCTATATACAAAGAAGTAATGCTGTGAAGTGTAATGATACATTTTAAAGATATATTTCTTTTTAAATAAGCTGATTTTTCCCCAGATTCTTTCCTCTTTCTATTGTATGATATAACCTATGCAAAACATCTGCTTGTATAGTCTTAACTAGGAAGTGATCTCAAAAAATAAGTTTGAACAAAGCAAGAAGAAAGGATCAAGACATCAATTCCCGTTCAGAGTCTGCAGGCAGGGCTTCTGCAGGTCAGTGCCGTAGCCCAGACCAAGGTACCTCCTTGTTTTCCTCCATCTTGCTTTTAAACAGCATTATTCACTCATAACACATCTATTTTACTGACACTGCTTCAAGTGTCGTATCCTGGGACACTTTCTTACAAGACCTGAAGAAACTCGTGTTCCGTAAGCAGGAATAGTGCATTTAACGCTCAACGGTCAAATCTATTTTCAGCTTCAATCAACTTACATGTTTTGCATAGAAATATCATTTTGCATCTCATCACCTTAGCATTTGAAGCAAGTGTTTGCACTGCTAACAGTAACAAAACCGGGAAATCTAAATTCAGCAGGTTAGTTACTGGTATATGTGTAAGAAGCAGCAAAGTGCTCGCGTTGTGTCAGTCCTGGTGTGGCATACATCGCTACGGTGACCGACACTCTTCTTTGGCTTAGACATTAAGCAGCAGAGCTGATTTATTTATACATGCATTCCTCCAATAACATCCATTACGCAAATAGATCTGAATATTCAAGAGCACGGTCAGTTCATCAGGAACACAAATTGCCGACACGCTTGATTTATCAAGCAAACTTCCAGAAGGAAGCGGAATAACTTACAGTAATGAGAAGTGTACATCTGCTTCAAGGGCCAAACCATGGGATGTTTGTTCGAGGTAGGCACTTCAATGTGACAACTTCCGCTAACAACGACGGTTCCACCCAGAGCATTGATTTAAAACTCTGGTACCACATGAAGGTTAGTAGCCAAGTAGTGCAAGACGAGGCTAGGTCTGCTCCAACAAATACGGAAACCCAAAGCTGTGGGTCTAGGGAACAGTCCGTCCCTGGGCTGCTACGGAATACAAATCTCTATTTTTTGTGTATACTTGCGAGGAAGTATAACTTTCAAAGTGCAAATATAGTAAGATATCTCATCTCTAGCTAGTGTACGTCAGCATGAGAAACCCAACCGGCTGGTGCTGCTCGATCCAAGCAGTCCAGGCGCGAGCCGCGTCCCCGCGCCTGCAAGCGCCCCGCGGGAACGGGCGTTTCCCCACAGCCATCCTTTTCACATCCTCTGCCAAACGCGAATAAACAAGGCACTAAGCATGGAAGCGTTGATACGTTTTAAATCATAGAAATGCCTAACTGCTGCAAATTATAAAACGAGGGCACGTTCATAAACAGCTGGTAGCTTCTTTGCCTAAGTAGTTATTATACATTTATAACTTTGTAAAAAAGCCCCATGACAGAACAGGGTAAAAAAATCCTTCTTGAAGATTAAAAAGAAAAAAAATCACCAAAACAAACTGTCGCGATCCGCCCCCAAACCCCTCAGGCTCTGATGTATAACAACAACAACAACGTAAACATAGATTATTTGGCACGCTTCAAATCTTCTGAACACAAATCCATGTGGAAACCACCCAGCTGGATTGGTGAGGGTGGCGGCCCAGCTCCGAATCCCTGCGCTGCGCAGTCCCGCTCCACGGACACACCTCGCCCTTTGTGGCACTCAGGGAACCCAAAGGAGCAGCTCTGGCCAAAGGAATGTCGAGCATGACCTTCCAATGGCAGGTTTTGAGACTGCGAAGGGACTTAGCTGGACTTCTCCAAATGGTATACGTCTTTTTAAAAAAGCCACTCTACTACCCACACTAGTTGCATTTAAAGAGCAAACTCTTTGGCAGATGAAAATAAATTATGGATGTTTTTTTCCCTTCATTAGTATGTAATAACCGAATTCTCCTAGAGATAATTCCATGCGGAATTAAGCCAATATATCTTTAAAAAAATCAATTCCTTCTAAAAAGCATATAGAAGTTCAAAGCTGCAAACAAATGTTTCATAAGACATAGCGGATATAAGAAAAGCCCCAAACCCTAACCCTTGTATCAGGAGTGTTCTCCTATTTAAATGATCACATCATACAAATAATTCTCAGCCTTTCCCACAGCAGGAGACCTCCACGATATCCTTTGCGTTCAGCTGGGATGCAGCCTGGAACTTCGCATTTAGCAACACGGGGAGGGCTTGTGGAAATGACTTTACACATCCTGTGAGCCCTTTGAGGGAAACATTCCCTATAGAGGGAATCCAAATGCTAGGATTGCAAGATTACACTTATTATTCAAAGTGATGGCTAAGGAGAAAACAGTGTTGAAGTCATACAGTTAAGTAGATTTACTAAACCTAGAATGCTCAGTAAGACTTTTAAAGAAAAGTCTGAAATCTTTGGACTGAAAGCAAAGGGTTGAAACTGTCCTATAGCTTTCAAGATGATGCATACTGAGCAAATCACAGATAAAAAATGCTAAAATGAGCTAAATCCCAAACAGGTGTTTTTCAGCTACATTGCTCTGGATAACTCCATTCTCCCTTCCGTGGCGATGAACTCCTTTTCCGTGGCTCGTTTATCACCTTGACACAGTCTCTCTTTCAGTTTTTCAAGTTCATACTCATGTAGAATTTTCTGTGTTAAATACTTCTCACGTTTTATTTTGGCTTTCACATCTGCAGGGACATCAGGAATCATCCACGCCACAAAGAATTTGACGATGAATACAACATGCTGGGGGGGAAAAAAAAAAACAAGGAAGCCAGGAGAAATGTAACAAGTCATTACCAAACGAAAAATGGTTTTATCTAACATCAAATAGAACACTTTGTGTTCACAAACAGAATACATTCCATTTGGCTGTCCTGGAACAATCCCTAACTAACGTGTATCTGAGATCTGCACAAAGATTCAAACACTTCCTTTTAGGCAGAAACTTTAATTCAAAACCATTTATGAATTAGAAAACCCAAGAGGGAAGTGTCAGGCTCTGAATCCCTATCATCACTTTCTAATACCTCTCTCTGGTTTCTTAGAAAATTCACATGGCGGTGCTGATGACGCTCAGCTATTGGTAACTGGTACGACACAGTAGGAACTGTGACCAGATCACTTCAACTCCTCCCTTTTCCCTTCGGAACTTGCAAGACAGTGGCTTAATCCTGAAGTGCCAGTTATGCAATGATTGATTGAGCTGTTTTTAGCTTTCTGGATTTCAAATACAGTCAGCTCACATAATGAGAGCTCCACTGAAGCCAGCAGGAGTGAAAGAGCTAGTCCTGGTGGTTCCTGTCCCTTCCATCTGCATAAAGACCTTTTTTATTCTGGTGGTTTATCTCGATCAAATTTCGCAGTCTTCTCAGCTGTTTTCACTGCTCCTACTCTGAGGTTAGCTCCCTGAAGCTAAAAGATCTAGTTATAATAATCAGTTAGGATGTGAATGTTTGGTATTACCTGGGAAAGGGACTATTTTATCCCCTCAGCAATTCTATTTTCTGTAACATCAGTAACTACCTAGAGAATCTATAAGGTACCAACTTCAGAAGGAAATGTTGTAGAGAGCATACCTCCATAATAATGATAAAGGCCAGTTTTGCAGCAAGAATGTGCCAGAACTGCATAGTGTGTAAATATCTCCTCTCATGATCTGGAGGATATCGATAGTCTCTGTACCTGGTGGATAGAAAAACATGCAAGGGTGAAATGTCATCTTCAGCCTGAGACAGTCGACAAGCTCAGTGACACTTACAGGCAAATTCAGCTGTCACTTAGGGAACCTTTTCAGCTTGTTTTAAATGCTCTGCTTCCTTCTGCAGAAAAAGGTTGTCTCTCAATTTGTCTCTATCTTATGTTTGCTTAAACACCCGCACATCCCCAGCAGCAAGGCCAAGATGAGGGGTTGCGAGAAGTGCAGTTTTGTACATAGGTTACTTTTTTTTCAGGCAATGAGCAAATAATACAGGGCAGAGGGATGGAATGTATCACACTGTAATGGGCAGGTATTGAATGAACGTGTCAGATGTTGACAGATTATGGACTGGGCAGATGCAGGGTTTAATGGAAGGACAGTCTCGAGGACGTGTTCTACACTGACATGTACAAGTAGGATAAAGACCTGGGGCTTTAAAGCTAAAACATCGCAGAAATGTAGCTGCTTCTTAAAGCGTTGGGGTTTTTTAGCTTGGTTCATTTGTTCTGGGGATTTTTTTCATCAAATCAATACTTTTCTTTTACTGTGGACTTCTCCAAAGCTCGCTCTCATTTCTGCTAGAAGCTCCAATGCCTCTTCTAGCGAGAAAGGACTATTTTTTTAAATGAAAGCAGGATGGCCCAGATCCTTGGTGGTCTCTAGCAGAATAATGATTGACTTTAAATGCCATATCTCATTTTCAGCTTTGGAATCTAAATACCCCCTTAGTGATGCTTTCTTGTCCACTTAGGTGTTGCAGTCTGAAAATGTTTGAAAATATACGCTGAAGGTTGCAACCCTAGGGACATATATTGCCTCCATCACTAACAAGTCAGTAGTTTAAGTAAAAAAAGCAAAACCAAACAATCAAATGTTAGCAATGAGACTCTTAAACAACAAAAAGATTTTTTTGTCCATTACTGGCAGTGATCTCTTACCATTTCAAGTACTGCCTTGTCAACAGATTACTATTACCTCTCACACTTTAGAATGAGGAGAATGATAAAATATTCATTATTACACCAACCTGCATATGAGCAAGTTTTCTGGATTCATTTTAGGCTTGTTTCTGTCAGGAAAATCTGAGATTTGAAACACTGACAAACTATTGTTTATGTATCCGGACATCGGCGAGTCGCTGTTTTCAGAATAAGCATAGTAGTAAACTAACCGAGGAATCATGTCTGATGTGAATGCAACAATAAAAGCCTGAAAAAGAAATTGGAAAAAGAAGTTAAGGAAGTGGCACACAAAACTTGAAAGCAGGTTCAGAAAGGGGTCTTGGTACCGTGACTCCGTGGCACAACCCAGGATTTTTTAAGCAAGGGTGAGCACAATTTGGGCATTTCACCTTGGCAAAGATGTTGCCTGCAGCCTCTGCTGCAAGGGGGCAAAGTGAGTGAAGAGTCCTTGCAAGAGGCACCAAATCCCAGTATCGCCTCACACCAAACCATCTGTGAGAACAGCACTGTTACTGAAAGAGGAGATGTGGTTTCGAGAAAGGATGAGCTCGAACCCAGCGTGCGATCATTTCATAAAAGAAAGGGAGCCAACTTCTCCAGCTGTCTCGAAAAAGGAGACAATGGCTACCAGCACATTTGGCCTGGAAACCTGAGATGCTCGAGATGCTCAGGCACTGCACTCATCAGGCAGTGTCTGCAAGGGGGTTTGCTGCTTCAGACACTTGCGGATCTGGCACTGTTTAACATTCTGCATTAAAAAGAGGCAACTCTTTTGCTCGGCAGTCTGCTTTACGTAATACTTAAGATGAAATACTAGCACAGCATTTAGTTTCCAGGTTATAAAAAGTACTCTGAGCCACTCCCCCCATAGGGGCATCCAGAAGCAGGTGAATGAGCAGAATTTCCACAGAATGGGCCTCATATAGCAACAAGACAGAAATGTCATCTGGCTGACAGAATTAATCCACCTCTCCTGTCCCCTGTGGTCCCCTCTGTGCTTCATGAGACGAAGCTTCAGACTGGCTGATGCCATTCCAAACCACTAGAAAACGCAGACGGGCGAATGAAAGGTAATGCTCCAGTGAAACGTGGACTGGGAGCTGCATGTTGTCAACATACGGACAAGCTGGACCACTCCCGTGGTTTCACCGTATCTTTGTAGGGTAACGTGATAACATGAATACTGTTGGTGAAGGAGAAAGAGCATCAGCTGATTTTTAAATCTGCAGATTCTGAGTATGTGGAAGAATCAAAGTTGACGTAGTATGGTTAACATACTTACATTAGTGACAACAGACAAGATGGCCATTCCGTTCAGGATTTCTTGCCAAACTCCTATGCTATGTGCTTTCGCAGCCACAGGTCTCCTGTACTGAGTGGTTAATTTCCAGGAGTCTACTCGAATCTCCAGGATATTATTCATCAGAGCAAGAAGGGGAGCCAGGGGAAAGGACGCCACGAAGAGAGTAATGAATCCAAACTGAATGACTGCAAGGGAAAAAAGAAAAGTGCCAAAATCTGCCCCTACAAAAGTACCCTCAGGGTGACAACGAAACACGCAAGTTGGCACTTGGGAGAGAAATGCCAAACTTCTGCCAGGCTGCACCAGTCACCTCCCGGCCTGGCCTGAGCCAGCTGACAACCTGCCCCAGCCCTGAGACTTCTCTAGTCTCTGAGGACTGCCACTCAGCAAGACCCAGGGGAACGGGGCATTCGTGTCCTCTCAAACGATGCTCCCAGCAGTGCTGGCTACTAATTCTTTCATGGTGCTGCAGTTCTCTCGTGAAGAGAATGTAACTGCAGGGGAATGAGAATGTACTCATACATCACATTTCTGAACGACGGGAGAGGAGCAAAACCAGGCTAGTTTTCCTCTCCTGCAGTTTGTACAGAGCAAACCCATTCTACTTTTACTTAGCAGCTACGCTCCTACATGAAAAACGGGAAATACTCTTATCACAACCTCACCTCCACTTATTGTTACTGGTTTAGTCAAAATATTAATACCAATTTTGTATGTAATAGTTCCACTGGGGAGCCTTAACATTAGTTTAGGAATTGCAAATAAAATACAGAAGTGACCCCTGTAGTCATGACCAAAATGAAAAGTCTCTCAGTACAGAATGTGCCAGTTGTCAGCGCAGAGCCTGTACTGCCACTAGAGTTTAAAGACGGGAGACAGAACATCTTGTCTGGTTTAGGCAATGGATAAAAATAAATTCCCATACACCAGTCTTTGGCTCTTCCATCATTTCAGTGATCAGTTCTTCAGTTTAGACAAGGAACAGAATTCCTACTAGCTTAGCAGCCCCAGCACAATGCTGGAGAGTACTGGTTCAGTTCTGGTTCAGGGAGAGCAAGGACACCTGGGCTGGTGACACCAGACGTGGCTGACAACACTGATGGTTCTGAGTATTAATTTCACAAGATCACAGCCCTGTACAAAATACCATGAAGCGTACGAAGTGACAATAATAAAGCTGCACATCTCGAGGCAATCCAGAACACTTACCGTTATTTCTATAGAACGACAGCACCACAAAGGTTCACTTTTCAACAAATTTTGTCCTTACAATGGACAAATATTATTCTTGTGTGTGTGTGTGTTTTAGACTTAGTTTGGCTTCCGTTTCTAGCTTTAGTTTCTCAGGTTTTGTGAAGTAATTTCATATGCTGCCTTGTTCAGGTTACCTTTGAGAAACCCTGTTCTGTTCCCGTGCTCCCTCTGCTGGTCTACTGGGCTGTATCAAAGCACTAACGGGTGCAAACCTACAACTCAACGGCTTCTCCCTGCTACAGTTCATAGATCTCCTCTCGGCAGGACCACATCCTTCCAGGATATTTGGCACTCATCCCGTCTGTACAGCTTCCACTGCCATGAGCTGAGAACATGCTTGGGAACAAGAACAGAACAGACACCAGGACAGCTGGCTGCACCGAGAATAATGTTCCTCATTCAAATGAGGGAAACAAACAGTCTTTGCAGCATTTCTGTGAAATTCTCTGCAGTTTAAGATACAAAAGCAGCTTTTTTTTTAATTGAGCTGACCTATTTATTTATTTCTAGCAGTTAATCGTCTACCATTTCCCAGAGGAAAGTGGTTCCATCAACCCGTAACAATTAATTGAGGAGCTATTTTTTTGGAAGTGTCAGTACAAGGTGTCTTGTCCTCAATTCCAAACGTCTATTTTTAAACTTACCCATTTCCAGATATTCATAGAACAGGCCTAAGGCTCCAAATATCTGCAGATCGTGGTCTTGCTCCCAGCGACTGTATAAATTTTCTGGATTATTTCTGGCTTTCCGGCGTCCCCACCAGTTACAAATCCAGCTGTATATGCAGGAAAAGTTAACAATGTGAGGAGCAGAGCAAGTATCTCTTTCTCTAAGCAAGCCCCTTGTTGCAATATCCTTTTACAAGCACAATTTTCACAAAAAGAGGCCAAATGTCTCTATGAAATGAGTCTCCTTGTCAGAATTTGTGCTTAATTTACAGAAGTTTTTTTAGCTTCTTCACATGACAATATTTATTGTCACTGCTTTCAAGAGCTTCCTCTGTCTCTAGCACGCGCATCTCAGCACAGGAGATCACTTACGGTACAATGGCCTCTTGGATATTTCCCCAGATCTGTTTGCCAGCCATGACTATGGTGAGCTGCGTCGTCAGTTCTATCAAACAGCCCGCGGGATCGCACTGCCAGAGACAAACTGGGGGTTAATGGACACGAATAATGGACGATACCCAGGTGAACTATGTTCTACTACTGTAGAAGTGAAAGAAAGAAGACGAGTTGTTACAACTTGTTAGGACAATACTTCATTTTCACCTAGACTGCCAGCTGAGATACCCTCTCAGGAAAGCTGCTGCAAAAGGGCTTTCAGTGCTGCATGTGCTTGACAAAACACACCAAAACCTAACGACCGCGTGAAGACCGAGTAATCCAAAGATGCTTCACGCTGACTGCTGTGCAGATACACAAAGATGGGGCAGCTGGACCTGCGAGCAACAGCCACCCCACAGCCCGCGCCACGTGGATCTATGGTGCGTGGTTAGCTCTCAACACCAGACCAGCCCTGCTCTACCAAGCACCTTCCTTGTCTATTCATATCCCTACACCAGAGGTTAATTAAATACCTGCCAGTATCTGGTCTCTGTCGTTTGCTGAGAACACTAGTTTGGAAGTTTCAACTCTTTATTGGGGCCTTCTTAAGAGTTTAGCAGCGAGAGCAGTATCAGGAGATACTCTATCAGTAAGCGCACTGAATCACTTTGTGTTTTGCATGAAGTTTTTCCTCCACTACTGGCTCCCAAGCAATGCTTCACATGAAATATTGTATTTCATCTCTGCACAAACAGTGTAATTAGCAATGAAATTAGGGGGATAAAGTAAAAGCTTACAGATGTGCCTCTTACCAAATGGTTTCTCTGAAAACATGGTGCCTCAAAAGGCTAATGGAGACCCCAAAAGCCAGGGAGCATTTCCCTTGATACTAGCTTTCTTCAACCTAGAGGATCACTTTTAAGACCTATGCCGAGATCCACCGGTATTTCAGGAGAACCGGGGCGAAGAAAAGCTTTTTGATTTTTCACCCTTGTGACTGAGAGCCATGGATTTTCACTGCTGGTGCTTCCTTGAGGAGCAACAGGAGGAAGAGTCCCTGGCGGCCCCTCCGTCAGCCTCAGGACAGCCAGCTGAGGTCCAGCTCCTTCCAGACCAAACCTGTAGCTGGCAATTTCTGACTGCGCGGGTTGGAGGGGATAAAGAGTTGAAGCTAGTTTTATTATTTTTAATTCACCTTAATCAAAAAAGTCCTACCTACCTCTTCATTTCGCCAGCGATTAAACATGTATGTGTAGGCACCTGGGTAACCAACAAACTTCCCCTTGAAGAAGGCCACGTAAAAGCAGGACGAGTAGTAGTTGACAAACTGGAACAGAAACATCTTCATAGTGAGCCTGTTCTCATACTCCATGTGAGTTCTGGGAATCTCTGTGGAACCAGAAAACAGTAATTTTATTTTCCCTTACTGCCTTTAAAAGGATACAGATTCATAAATACTCATCATGCACAGTGCCGGGGATAAAGAGTTGAAGCTAGTTTTATTATTTTTAATTCACCTTAATCAAAAAAGTCCTACCTACCTCTTCATTTC
>JAVSBS010006092.1:29134-48922 GCA_033124195.1 Coracias cyanogaster
ATGCACAGTGCCCTTACCTCCCAAAGGACAAAAACAAAAGGAAAAAGAAAAAGAGCTACAAACAGCTCAGCAGATGGAGTTCGTGCTCTCAGACACCCTGCCCTTAATTTACAATGCAGTGCTCTGAGTAGACAGGCAAGTGAAATTCATTCTTGAAACATTTCTAAGCTTCAATTTCCCCTTCTTTGTACTGTCCACTAGCACCTGTCCATCCCAAAATCTTAGCTCTTTTAGAAGACTCAAGACGAATCTCAAACATTAACTAGCAGGGTCTTCTAGACTCTGAAAACGTCACTGTTGGCAGGGCACGTGATTAAGAATTTTCTTTTCTTTGAGGTAGAGGAGTATGCTGCAGTATTGTTTTTTCAATATACTGTATGTGTATAATTTATATTGGAACCAGTAGAAACTGGATGGGCCCTGTGCCTCTGAAAGGTGAGAATCATGATGGGGGGAAGAACAGGGAAGGCTGCAGGCATCCTGGTGGTACCAAACATCACTAAGCCTTTGCTTAGGTTTTTGCTGCCTTTGTAATCGTGTTCTCCATCATGTTTGTATTTTTAAAGGTAGCAGAAAGCCCCAAGCACATCACCGGTAAAATATCCTGTTAAGTGAGAACATAGAACCGATTCAGGCTGGGAGAAAGGGGAAGAAAATACACCGCAAGCATTCACGTCCCTTTGAATTGGCCTGGGCCTGGCAGACACGTTGAACTCACCTGCCCTATGGTATTTTATCTATCAGAGTAAATTAACATTTCCAAGTTTGGCCTAAGTTTGCATGACAGAAGGTATTTACTGGGAACCTGACATCAGAGGGCACGATAGAGGTGGCAGTACTGGGGTGAGATCTGCTGCCTAGGGTGCAGCTCATTAAAACACTTTTATTATCAGTGAGATGTTCAAATGTTTATGTCAGACTCTCAAAGTTCAGAGCACCAGAGGCAGGATGGACCTGACTGACTGAATGCAAAATCTGGCCAAACCTTTTTAAGGAATTCAAGAGTGACAGAGTTGGAACAGACACTCCTGAGAGCCACAGCCAACATGGCATCCCAGCCAGGTCTTGAAGTGGGCTGAGCGCAGCAGCCAGAGGAGGGCAGCAGCCCCACAAAAGTAAACTGATTTATTTTCCCTCCTAACCAATAACCACAGGTAGCGGTGACACTTAAGAAATTAACCCTCCACACCTGCAAGTAGAAAAATAACATTGCTGAGCCTTCATGCTTATAATTCATGCCCTTCAAGAAAAAAAAAGATTTAAAAATGATGATTTTCTGTTTGGTTTTGTTTTTTCTAGGGGCAATTTTACTTATTACTAGTTCTTTCTTTGGTCTAATTTGGTCATCAAGTGAGATAAGCAATACAGATCTCTGAGACAAGAGCTGGTCCACGATAAATCAAAATAACCCAATGAGACATCTCATTAAGTTTCTGCAAGAAACACCTTTCAATTCTTGATTCCATTTGTAAGACCTCATAAAAAAAGACCACCCAACTCTTTTTATCACAGCTGTACCATCTACAAATATCTGATACTTTCAGCTCTCCCCTCTGCGAGCTGAATATTCTGCAATTACTTCTTTCTATATAGCACCTGCAGGGACTTTTACATGTAGATCATTAAGGGCAAACAAAATAAAATAGTAAGGGCTCTAGGGAAGGATATTTCCAGCACGCAAGCAACAGTCAAACATAAAATCTGCTACAGAAGTAACATCTTTCTGGGCTTGCCTGCCAGCTCCTCCAGCTCTGGGACGAGCCTACAGCAGGTCAAGCTACCAAAGGCTACATCCCCAAGAAGCTCGGGCTCAGCTTCTCAACCTGCTCCATCTCTGCCCATCTGTAAATCCATAGCTAAGGGAAGACCCTGGAGAATATACTGTCCTGTCCCCCAGCCTCCTTCCTTCCCAAGTAAGAGACATGACTAGGCTTTTTTCTTGTGAAGATGGCTGTGAAACCATAATCTTCAGGATTTCTCATTGAAATACTGCGAAATCGCGACAGTTTGGTCTTGCTTTGATGACTGTGACATGACACGTGATAATTTTTAATTATGTTCAGAACAATGATTCTCTCTTCAGACCAGTTTTAATATCAGCAAACATTATACTAAGAGAAAGCAGCTTATGATAACTATTCAAATGCAGGGAAAACGTGCGGTCTGGCCGTGGATAGAAGTGAGTCACTGCTGCAAGCTACAGGTTAATAATGTCCTAGTGCTCGCAGTGTGCCCAGGTTGGGAATAACTGCACGTAAAGCCCCTCCAGATGGGTTCTACCCTCAGCGATTCCTTGAACGTTTTGTCTTCAAGCACCCTGCTTACCCATATCGGTAATCCAGATGGCTATTCTCTCATACAAGAAATTCAGTATCATGATGATGACAAAATTGAGGCACGAGGCTGTGACGGAAGTGGCCAGCTGAGGGGTCAGTAACCCGCTGATGGGCTGCAGACTTTGAGTGTTCTCCATCAGGCTGGCAAAGGCAGCGTACACTGCCAGGCGATAGACGATCACAGCTATCATGCTAGCTATAATCAGAGACACCTAAGGAAAGGACAGAGATTTGAGAGACGCTTAGGGCTCAGTACAGCTATAGGCATGCAACTTTTAAAATCAGATGTAAACTGTCATGCTTTATACTTGTAAAATTTTATTCTTTATGGGTTTGAGTTCAGCAGCACTGAAATGCAAAGTACACGGGCAAAATGATTTGTTCTGTTAGATACAGTAAGCTCAACAACATTACTTTGTTAACACAAGTAAAGTAGACAATCAAATACCAATATTTAAAAAAAAAACCAAAACCGAACAACAAACAGTGCAGAAAGATACAGACTGATAGAAACGGAGATGGATAGGACAAGTCAGATTATATTGTCCACCCTGAAATTCACTCTGCAGATATCTCTACAGAGGAATATGTAGATATTTCATTGTAGTAAATAATACTTTTTTTTTGCCTTTACTACAGAGGTTTTCAGTATGGTCTGTTAACAGCACGTAACCCAGAGAAAAAGTTACCCCTATGCTAAAATGTCCAATCAAATTACTAATTAATGACAGATTTCCAAGGCCTTTTTTTTTTTTAATCTGAATTGAAGTGCATTTGGCACAACAGCAGGAAATCTGCAGGACAATAATAAAAGCATGTGTTAATATCACGATTAAAACCAGTTTGTGACAACGCCATGATTAGCGATGACCAGCAACTCTCGATACATGTTAAAATGATGATTCAAAAAGATGCTCACCCAGAACAACACTGTAGTTCCCGAGATGCAGAACCGCACAGCCTGGCTAGTTATAGGCAAATAAGGCTCCATCTCCTGAAACAGTCAAGCAAGCACAGCACAGTTCACAGATCCGTCATCTTACTCGAACATCAAGCAGCACACAGAGCTCTTCAGCTGTGTGGAAGTGCCCACATCCGAGGGAAACAATCCCGAACCTCCCTCTCTAAAAGGGCAGGTAGGACATGATCAGAAGTGGCCATAACAGTGCTAAAAGTAAAGACAATACTTGGAAAGAATGGTTAAACCTTTGCAAAAATCAATCAGGTAAAAGACCACCTCCTTCATTAGATGGACAGCCAGAACGTTACTGTAATGCCAGGTCAGCTGTCCTACAGCTCTGAGTCCAAAACCGGGCTGAATTTTAAGAAATTCTTCATGTTGAGGTTTCTTAAAATGGTCATTGACTTGGAGGTACCATTTTTTTCCACACAGCTAGAGAGCGTTTTCCTCCACTCCTTCAATGTATTTTGTTTAATTGAAGAAGTGGCTACGTTCCCTCATTGCCGGTCTCTGCGGCAGCATCAGGCAGACAGGTCTTACCCAAGCGAGTATCCCCATATAGCACACAAACAATCTTCCACGTTCGTGTAAAGTTCTCTTTTTCACAACCAATTCTAATTCCTAAAATATCAGATTATATGCATTAAGACAGGATTGTTTAAGAACTAATGCCAGTGGAAGAAGATTTAACAGAAAATAATGTGAATTTGAGAAATCTTTGGGGCAAGGCACTGTAGTAGGCTTACACTCCTCTTGGACAAAGGGGCGCTGATTACTACAGGCGAGCGCAGCGTTGGGTGTCTTGTCAATACTGAACCAGGAAATGCTGCTTTTGTCACCAGAAGATGTTGAACCTGTAGCACGTCGCTGAAGGGAGTTTATTCTCCATTGCGTCAGAACCAGATTTTAGCTACGATCTAGGTAAATAGTTTAGCGACATGATCAAGTGAGGTGTTAATTACGGCCCAGTGTGGCTAACCTGTATGGTTTGCCGGAACTGGTTACTGATGAGGATCACTGCTAAACCTGCCACACAAAAGCTTCTGAAAATCCAGCAAGGTAATAAATTGATGTGTCATAAAACAAGGATTGTACAGGCATTGAATGCTTATGGTAATTGTTACTGCATCCTTAGAAAGCATATGTATATATATTTTTTATATATATATATTTATATATATCTACTTCCGAGAGAAGATAAATACATTTCAGTCCAATTTCTGTTTCCAAAATGAAGTCCAAACAAACCATCCTCAGAAATCGGGATGAATTTAGAGAGAGCACCCTCTTCTCCCCCAGGACAGCTGTACAGGTGCACCTCTCCCATGCCATCTTTGGCTGTGACCTGCTGCAGCGTTTCACCTCAGCAGACTACGGGGTTTGGCCCCTGCTGAACACAACCACAGCCCACAGGTCAGCCCATTACTTCCCTGTCCTCGCACGATTACCCTCTGCTGCAGCCCGTTACTCGAGAGCACACAAGGGCCGGGAACCGCCTGGGTCTGGTTTGCCCCCGCTCCTTCCTTCAGCTGCACGACCAGCGTGGTTCAGCTGGTTTTGGTCACTGCGCAGCCATGTAGGAAAGTGAAGGTTTGAGCCTGAGCATACACAGGGATGTAAACTAGCAAACCACACGCAACAGGCAGGCATCTGCTTTCAATTAGCAGAACTAGCTAATGAAAAATTGATTTACTTGAAAGTGTTTTCCAGAGCACGCAGAAATCGCTATCTCAGCAGAGCTACACTCAAAGTGACAGCGCAGGGTTATCGCAGAGCTCTGGGTAACTGGCACAGGTTACCAGAACAGCGGCATGAATCCTGCATGTGCAGAGGGGAAGCAGAGACAGAAAACTGCCTCTCATGAGAATTGAGATACACAGATTCTCATGAGAGAATATGTATTTCCTAATAATTAACGAGACAAGCCTAGATGATCTTTAAGGTCCCTTCCAACCCAAACCATTCTGTGATTCCAAGCCCTGATGTAAGAATAATTCTTCCCATGTTCTGGCTAAGCTTCTATTTTCTGACAACTGTGTTATTTAAGTATACTTATGACTAGCGAAAATAAGTTATTTATATGCAATTCTAGGAAGAGGAAGGATGATTTAAAACTGTATCAAACTAAGGTGGTAGATGTTGTATTGGAATGCAACCATCTAATCGTAAATTTGTCAAATAACTCCTATCTAAGTTAAATTTAAATGCAGACAATTAACATCTAGTAAGTATTTATACGGAGTATTTAACAGAGTTAAGTAGGGTGGTTAAATCTCAATCAGGTTTCAGACAAAGGGCTTTGGCAACCTTCAACTCTCCAGCGTTCCCCAAACCAAGTGGTTGTGTGTCAGAAGCAAAGCCACGGTCAGTCGCGCTCACACATCTTTAGATGCTTCTTCACCTGCTGTGTAGGGATGAGAGAGACGGCTTTTAAAAGCCAGCGGATTTCAGAGCCTGCTACCTTGAAATGGGAAAGATGGTGTTAGCCCAGGGAAAGTTCTGAACTCTGCCTTTGTGTTCCTGATTTAATATATCAGTTTCCAGTGGAAATGAAAATCAATAGAGCATCGCTAATGAAAGTTATGCGCAAACTCCAGAGGCAGAAACACCATGTTCTCATTTACTCTGTGTCAAAAGCTTAGATAACAAAAGACGTCTGCAGGAAGAGAGCCACGGTCCAAGAGACAGGGCAGGCTCGTGTTCAGCTGCTGTCAGCTTCAGACTGGAGAGCAGGACAGCCACGCCGCAATGCTCCTGTGCCAGGGACACCGGCCCTGGCTCTATCGCCGCTACCACAGCTGTGCTGCTTTCGGCAGTGAAAGCAGTCACTCGCAGAGCACAAACCTCAGCGCATCAGCTGGATGCCTTCAGCGACAAAACAATGCGTTACCAAATTCTGCTTTGCTCTGCAAAGATGTTAGAGCTGAGGGCCTGCGCTGCTCCAATAAATGGGGCATTGCTTATGCGTGTCACACAGATCTTCACCTCGCCGTGGACACAGACTTGTTTCCGAGACAGAACTCGCACATCATCAAGCTGTCAGCCCAGCACACTCCTTACCTGAGTTACAGGATTCTTCTTCTTTTGGGTGCATTTTGCCTCGTACTCAGGCCTCAGCTGGAGTTGCTGCTGCTCCTCTTCAAAATCAACCAAATCCCACTCATATTTCAGTCTGGCTTGCCTTCTCTTCCAAAACTCCAAGAAAAGTGTAACTGCAGTTTGGAAATGTTAAAATACAGTTAAGGGAGAAGGGAACAAGTTCATGAACCAAGTTAAATTTATTTCTGCACTCGCTTCTGTTCTGTGGTCTATTATTTATCCTCGCCATGTGACCCATCTGTTTTTATTGACTACCTATTAAAGTTCACAGCTCAGACCATAATAAGGATTAATTAATTAGCTAATTGAATTCCAGAAGAGGAAGACAAGGAATATATTACGACAGGATATGGGTATTTCCATGGTTATGATGACCATGTTCAATTACAGTTTAACTAGTTTTCATGTGCAAATAGCAACAGGAAATTAACACTGGAACGTGATAATTCAACTAATAGCTCATGTATAAACCTGTTACACATGAACAACTATTACAAATACGCAGAACTGTTTTCAAGTAGTATGTTCAAAGATTTCTGTTGCTTCTTGATGATTAGTTGATATCGTGGTCATTTTAAAGACAGTGAATGTCTGATGCTTTTCATATGATTGAGAGTGAGGCTGGCTTAAGAAATTTCTAAGATACTGAAGGGAACTAATTTCATATATAAAGTAAACAATTATAAAGATTATAATACTATACAACATTTTTAAAGGCTGCTGTAGGCTACTTTAAAATGTAATCCCTTAGTAGTAGGACTGTTACTTGCACGGGAGAGGCTGCTTTACTGTTAACACAAACACCGGAAAGCTTATCTTTGGCTTCGGAAACCTTTTGCTGAAACTTCCTGAATGACTAATGCATGTCACTCAAATGCTAGTGATTAAAACCAAGAAAAGTTTACTAAGGCAGCCACACAACGTCATCTTATTCAAATTTTTTCTTTGAGAATACTCTATGAAAAAAGTTAGTGGTTAGAGCCTTCCATAACTACACAAATCGATTTTCTATTAGCACACAGAGACTTTGTGTGTTAATGCAAAATCTATATTCCAGCTGAAGTCTTAATGATGACATTTCATACAGACAATATGAAACAGGAGACAAGGTATTTAAGGAAACGAGAAACAATAACTACACTATCCTGCATCTATAAATCTTCACGGAGTTTAAGAAAAGAACATGTATTCAAGACAACATGATCTTAACGTCTGAACAAGCACCACCTGGTGTGAAACCATGCTTACAGAGTCAGGAAATGCACCCACTTCCGCATCATCAAAACATACTATCATGTATGAACTTCGCTGAAGCAGAAACCAACTAATTCTCATCCTAGAAGTGCTGCCAATAAATCATTAGTGATGGACCCCACCACTCAGTGCAAGGACACAGCTCTCTGCCCCTTGCAGGGACACTGATAACGTGCAGGGCTCAGGACTCCTGCAAGGACTGTGTAAGGTTGGACTACCCTGTTTTAGGTTACTAAGGAAAAAGAAACAGCAGCAGTTAAGAGTACACAATGCTTACATCATCCTAGATACCTGCTGGATTTTGTTTGCACTTTTTAAGTCTAATTCCTCTAGAACTTTTAATTATTTTTACTCTTTCATCACTTTTGCATCTGAGGCAGGATATTAAAGGATATTATTCCCCTTCTTCCTATTCCAGTGTCCCCCTCAGCAGTTTGGCCAAGATCTCATCATTGCTTGACATAAAACTTACCAAATGTACTCACCCCATATGCCCATGAAAATGGCAAAGAAAAGAGTTGCCACGTTGTCAAACAAATGGGAATACTGCAACAGAATACACAGAACAGGTCAGTCCCAAGAGAGTTTTCATTCTGAACAAAAATGGCAAGCGGCTGGAGAACCAGATACAGACCTCTGAGGACTCACAGGTGGTGTTCAGTCTCCAGTAGTCGCACTCTCGGTCACAAAGAGGGCACATGATGATCTCTCCTCCAATTGCAGGGTCACAGATTTCTTTGCTGACAAGAAAAACATCATACAGTAGCAGTTTTCATAGCATCTTAAGAGCTGTTATATGCAATTTATTAAAAAAAAATAAATTAAGAGCTTCATTTGTTGAAAGCTCAAGATCTGCACCTCTGCAGAGGAGATGCTAACTATTGTCACGTTCCCTGGTGTTAACCAGTGGTTGGTCAGGGCAAGCCCAGAGATGTAGCAGCTCCTACAAGGAGGAGAGCTAGCAAATCACCTGGTATGGGCTTTCGGGCTCTATCTGTGACGAACCAGAAGCCTGCAAGGAGCCATACTGCACAGGCACCGCTTTCGAGTGGGATATAAACTGTGTTCTTTCTCATCAGGTTAGTCATGTGCTCAAAACACCTTTTCTAATAGCAGAGGTATTAATTCAGCTTTGCTATCTACAGTAAAATCTGCTACTGCAATTTACTACAGTGGGTGAAGTTTACAATGTTATGATAGTCCTTCAGTATCCAGAGAAATCTGAACATCTGTAGCTGTATTCCCAGATGAATCCCAAACCTAGCAAAAATGTAAGGCTCAAAACAACATAGTTCCATAGAATGGATGAGAATTCTGTTATTCTTCTTTTATGGTTAAACCTCAACATTTTCTGGAAGCCTTCTTATATAAAAAACAGTGAACAACGAAATGCTAACCCTCTTTTCCTCTGAAACGATCCACAAGACACACCACCCTCACCCCCAATTCCTGAATACAATAAATCTTGGGACCCTTGAAGAAGCGGATAAAATGCTTATTTAAATAAAAAGCAAACTGTGGCTTCCGAGATACTGGATCCCTCTTTGATGGGAGAACCCTGCTGATCTGTCCTGCAGTCACGCTTTTGGTACTACAAAGGATGACCTCCTCAAAAAGTTGAACAGACTACTCTGCAAGATAGATTAAAATAGGAAAGCTTAAGGCAACAATAAACTCTGGAAAACACACAACTTTGTGAGGTGTCAGGGGGAGTCTTAGGACTTTATGTATTACAGGTACTTCAATAGAAACAGCTATTGCCAAACAGCAATAAAATACTGCTTTCCACCTACAAATTGAGTCTTGCTCATTAATAGTTGCACGCTCTGTGTTAGCTGTCCACCACCATTTCCATCAGTAAAGACAGCCAAGGAACACATTTGTCTGCTCTGACAAGCTTTAAAAGCTTGCTACCTGTTTCTTTTTTCCTAAGAGCAGTGTTTTCACAGTGCTCAGCTTTGCCCGGGAGACTTTCCAACATTCCACTTACCTGCTCATATTTTCATCCATTGTAAACAAGCCATAAAGAAAACAGATTAAGCCAACAACTGCTGCAAGGAATAACATCTCAGTGTAAAATCCTAGCCAGGCAAAATAGATTCCGATCTTCTCACCATAGTACTTCCTGAATACAAAACAAGTGCAATTAACAGGAATACAAAGCAAAGTTTAAAACCAGAGTCAAAATGAAACACTTGGCAAAATTCTCATTTAACAGAAGCATAAATGCAGTGATGTACACTGGAAAAACAAGATGTGAAGGTAGGGGTGAGAAATTATGCAATGTGAATGAACAAAATACATGGCCTTTTCTGACCCTCTTTTAACTTCCAGCAGAAGCTCCAGCTTTAAAAAAAGAAATTTTTTTTTTAAAATTGTTTTTTTCTTCTAATGTAAATGAAGATTTACTTTTCTGATTTTCCAAAGAGTTCTACAAATGAAACTGGGCACAGCAGTTCTGGTCCTATGGCTAGAACAAATATGTAATTCAAGGACATACAACTAGTTGCATTATGAGTGGGGCAGCTGTAACCTGTGAATAGAGTAACGGTTTTGTTCTATTGTATGAATCAAAGAGACCTTGGGTAAGTTTAGTTTAAATTTAGGTTTAGTACTGAACTAAGAGTCAAACTTCAAGCCTGATTTTATCAGTTTTTCTTTCAAGTCTGTGTTGAAATTTCAAAATTTCAAATCAGTCTTTTAAAATTGCAGCATATGCGTTCCTCTACAGCTGAATTATCTGTAATATACCTGACCCCAGGAGCACTGGCTAGATTGAAAGAGGCTTCATTTGCGATTGAGCATTTTCCCATTGCTAGTAAAAATCCGTGTTGTGTCTTCCAAGGACCCGGCGCTCTGTTAAGTGTCCAATTGTCATTGGATCTTAACAGTAGTAAAAGTTTCCCAGCAGGATCTAGCTACAAATAAATACATGCCTGTATTACAGCGAAAAGCAAGTAAAGATGATAAACCCTAGGCAGTATTTTACCTGATGAGGTCTAAAGGCTGTTCTTTGTAGAAGCGCAAGAAACGGGCCCACTCCATGTACAGAGTGTATCTCTCGTTGTCACAGTTTGGATCATTTGCCTTTTTCCAGTACTGGCACTGCAAGCAGAAGAGAATAAAGGCAAAAACTCTTCATCGACAGACTCAACGACTACACCAGAAGAAACAAACATTGATGATGTTGCACCCCTCTTAAGACGGTGCCAATTAAACTAATTTGCAATTCAAACTTAGCACTCTGCTTCACCACTTCACTTAAGCAGAAGCCTCTTTATAGAGATATTGTTTTAAGATAATAGGCGTTTGCAGAAAGCTTCTCTCACTGTTAGCCACGAGGTCAGCCGGTAGGGAACCACCGCGCATGGTGTTGGTACCGCGCGCTCATCTGAGCTGGTAGATCTCTGCAGCGAATGGGTTGTTCCGTTACACGGGGGTAGCATAGGCAACTGCAGAACTTCAAGCTTCCCGAAAGTGGAAAACCACTATTTTACACACCTTCATGAAAAATAATGCAAATTTAAATCCTGGTCTCTGTACTTCAGTCTCATTGTAAACTGCACAGCCAAAAGCATTTCACCGCAAGATGTAAAGTAGGGGATATAAATGGAAGTTGCTTCCTGCCTGCAGCCACAGCGCTATAATGTACTCTGTGCTGTGGCTTCAGGCTGGAAGGCAAGGACATGCCAATTGAAACTGTGACGCTAATTCACTTCAGTGGCCTTTGTCACTATCGTGTATCTGCCTGTCAAATACTAAGAAAATTATGGAACTTCAATTTTCTAGGAATGAAACCGTACAAAGTAACCACAGTTTCCAACAGCTCTCCTAATTTTATTTTGTGTTGTAGAGTTCTGCCTTTAGAAATATTTGGCTGGGTCAAATATTCTGTTTGTGATCTCGCGTTTCCTTCTTTTCTGAATGTCGCTCAATTGCAAAGAAAAGCATGCAAATTGGTTTCTAAATAGAAATCCAAAGTTCAAACAACCTATATTTCACATTTTTAAAATACTTTGGAAGGTTAAATGGTTATTTCTTAGGCAATGATTGGTGAGTCTGGCTCATGATTTTTGGAATTTTTTCATACAATTTCTTTGCATTTAATGTCAGTTATACTTGTATAGAAGAGATTCTTGTACAATTACTTTTTATTATCCATGGGTTTGGTAGTCCCAATGGTACAAAGTACTTCCCAGCTAAACTTTCCCCCCAAACCTAAAGAATGTCTATTCATCCTTTTTTTTTTTTTTTCATTTACATTTTCTCAGGGAGGAAAAAATATTTTTTAAATATTTAAAAATATAAATCTCTATAAAGCATTAAAAAATTCCCTGTGGTAGAATTCACAGATAAAAATAAGCAACTTAGGAATAATTCCATAAAACACAGTAACCCACCTGTCTTGTTTTCTCCTTTTATATTAAAAAATGACCTTATAGCAAAACTAAACATCAGTATTTAATTCCAGTGTTTGCAGTCGCTCACCAAAGCTCACTAGGAGATGGACAAGTGACCATCCCACACTGACCTGTAGGGCTCATGCAGTTCATCTGACCAGCCCCACCACGGCATGATCCCAGGTGTATTTACGTAACTACAGGTAGCACGCACTACTGTGTAACTACAGTATATGCACGTACACAGCCCGTACACACACACCGCTGAATGTAGGATCTACAGTAGGTGTCTTCCTTCTCATCACCTTTATAATGTACTGTCACATAAGCCGTATCATAGACATTGCAGGAATATAAGTCTCTTGCAAATTACGTGACTGGCACATAAGCATATCCTACAAACTCATCCACAGAAGAACCATTTCGGCACATAAACGCCCAATAGTAGGGCTGGCGGATACGTCTTGTGTAGTATAAAAGAGAATCAGTTACCGGGACAAATGGAAGGTGTTGAGCACGTTTTCATTTCTGCTGGAAACAGCAAACGTCACAGCAGGTGAAAGAGTAAAAACACTGGGAAATGCTCAAGGGAGCAGAAAGCTAAAGTACTTACATCATGAAGAGGATATGCAGCTGAATAGGTGCCATTATTTAGCAGTCTCTTAATCCCAAATTTTTTCTTCCCTTCTTCTGTTCCGTATGGGCAACGTGTGAGAATATAATTAACCTGAGATACAAACACAATTTCAGACCTTTCCTGCTTTAAGGCCACTTAACAGCAACCTGTAATGGTTGTGTACTGTGTATAATCTGCAGGAACAATACGCAAAAGCAGCAACTGTTTCTTCAGAAGGCCCCACCTCATATGAGACCCTTGAGAGCACAACTTCCCTTGGAGACATCTGCAAGATCCATTCCAATAAATGCTATTCCATATTTCTAAGAAAGATGCCCAGGCACCTAGGCTTCCTCATTTACCCAAAGATCCCACCACTTACATACTCCTTTCTTGCATGGAGATTCCAGCAGGCCCATCTAAATCTCCATGTAAATATAAGAAGGCAAAGTCACATACGTACTATTCTGTTTCTCATGGATGGTGAGAAGAAAGTGCTCTCGTCATTAATGAGGTACAGCTCCTGCTTGTCCTTGCTGAACGGTGCTGTGAAATAATCCGGTTCGGGGTGCATCACCTTCTCAGGAAGCCTGAGCGGTGTAAGCATACAGTCCAGGGGGTTCTCCACCGTTGAGGGGATGTCATTTTCCTTGATGGGAACTTTAATGTTCAGCACTTCTGCATATGTGATCAGAACCTCCCATGGGGCGTGGATCTTCACGAAATAAATCTTGCCGTCTTCAGATTCCTGCCCCAGGAAGGTGAAGTCAGACATCAGACTGAACTGTGTTTCATTGCAAGATTCATGAGAATAGTTGTTACACAATTCATTGCCTTTTACATATTTTTGAATGCTTAAAAAAAAAAAAAAGAGAGGGGAATATGGGGACTTTTTGTACATATATTTGTTTTTCTTAAGCAAAAAGCTTATCCTAGTGGTTGTCTGCTCATAAAGACAATCTTTGTGCTACTAAAAGCTCATGAAGGCTTTTCAAACTACACTCATCTTGTACACTGAGGCCTAAAATCTCATTGCGCTCTGTGTGTTGGAAACGCAAGGCTTTGCTGCGCAGGGCTGGCCCCTGGGCAGCCACACGTCCTGCAGGTCCACGTGCTGGACTCTGACGCTGTTCTCTTTCCTGGAGCGAGTAGTTTTCGCACAGCGGAGTAGAGTACACAAGACTCCTTGCAAAAAGGAGTTGCTAACCAGAGCTAAGATCTGTTACAGCCTCACAGCTGTGACAAGGAATAATCTTATCCTAGGCCTCGCCTGACAGTGTATGCTCTTTAGTGTTCCTCTGCTTGCACAGCAGAAAATGCCCATCAGAAGGTATTTTTAACCCACTGAAGCCCCATCTAGGGGTGTTACAGAGCCTGAACTGCATCACGAGTTATTTTGCCCACCCGAATCTCTGGTTGGAAAAGGACCATGATGGCTGAGGAACTCAGCATCCTGTGTTCTCCAGTTATTACTCATCAAGCATCCTCAAGCTGTTACACCAGGGTCCTTCCTCGTAATTACAACCACCAGTGGGCATATGCCAATCCCTTCGCTGACTTCACAAACATGTTACCAGTTGTTAGGCGGGATTCCACTGAGCTGTCAGCACATTTCCCATTTACATGGGTTCAGATGAAGCCACAGCTATTTTGGAAGCGCTTTCTTGTTATTATGAAATCAAAAGCCATCACTTCCTCCTGAATCAAAACGACTTTGCTTCCACAATTCTTATGAACGTATCTGGAAAAATAACTCAAACGCATTAAGCTTGTTTCACCTAAACTAGTCACACTCCATTGAAATCCGCTAGAATAATTTCTAATTTTTCTTAAAGAAACAAAGTGGTATATATTAATCAGTAATTTGCAGGTCTATTTCTTTGGTCCTGGTTTTTCCTCCTTTTTCTTTTTACCTTCTTGTCTTCTGTTTCTAGTTCCAAACCAGCCTTTTGCAGATTGCTCTCAAATTCTTTTCTTCTTTCCTGAAGAGAAATAAAGACACTTTATTAACTGATGAAGTTAGCAACTAGCTGATCACTTACTGATGCTCTTACTGAGTTTCACTCCTCCTAACTGCCCTTGTGACAACCCCTTAATGCTATGTGACCTTTGGGAAAGAAAGCAGACCAACAGACAAAGAGCTGACACGTACCAGGCCTCTTCTGAGTGAAGGGCGACCTGGGGATGGCAACACATCAGGAATTGCATTGATGAGCAGAAGTAAACAATTTCATGCTCTTAATCGTCGCTGACTCTTTGGGAGGGTGCCGAGTGTGGTGTGTTACTGTTCAAGTTTAGATATATTTTTAAAAGAACGTTCAAACTAGATAAAAAGAAAAATTCTGGAAGTACCTGGAAGACTGACCCCTTACAGTTTACCCATTTAACAATCGTGCCTGATACAGATGTTCACGTACTGATTACAGACAGTTCGCTTCACAAACAACCTAACTGTAATAGTAGATAAGAGTGACAAATCACCATGCATGAGCTTACACATGCTGAGCCTGCATAAAGCCAGCGTGGACTTCATCCAGGGATAAATAAAGCTGCCTGTGGCAGCGTGTGGTGGCTGTGGGGCCTCTGTGAGCCTGGGACTCCTCTTGAACTCTGTATTCTCCCAAGTAATTACTAGGTGGTGTCTATAGCTAAAGAACATTTTCTTCCCCTCCTTCTCTGTAGAATTTTTGCTCCTGTTGGGAGACCAAATTCACTTCCTTGTAATTATGTAAAATTTGCTGAGGAACTGCTGGAATAACAAGTTAAACTAAATATTGAGCCTTAGCCTCTTTAGAATGCACTAGCTAGACTACCAATTTATTTCTAGTTAAAAGCAGCAATGCTGTGGGATGTTTTCTATTGAAAGATCTTAAATGGTGTTTTTCAAACACACTTAAAAACCCCCAAATCACCATGTTTTTCAGCCAATTTCCTGAGTGCCTGCGAGGAGTAGGCTGCCCTATTTGCACTGCAGTTTACACAACCACTCAGATAAATGAATACAGACTGAAGAATAGCTTTAATGACCCTCAAATCTACGTTAAGATGCATTGGTGTATTTTCCTGTGTTCGTCGCCTTGCATTTTTACCTGCCACATCTGATTTTGAAAGTTATTATTAGATATCAAACTAGACACTGGCCTAGATAAACTTCCAAATATGCTAATTCCTGAGTTGCAGCACATGCTGGGGGCTCATACAATTCCATGCACTATTTAACAATCTACCCCACAAACCTGCCTGCGAGCACCTGTATAAACTCACCAAGAACGCTTGTTTGCTGACCTGCTGATCTAATAGAGAACACCACAACTAAAAGGTGATTTATGATTGCGTTTGAAAGGGCTATATAAAAGCTGACATTCAAGCTTGGTATCCAAAGCTATGTGCTATTCTGGATTACATTTTCTCCAAACAAAGCACGCTGGCATCTTTCCCCAGTGAACACTGGAGGAGAGCCAAACGAGTCAGCTCAGAGGGTAGAGACACCAGCCAGCTCCTCCTCCAGCCGTGCAGCTTCATAACAGACAGAGCCGAAGGGTCTGGACCTGTCTTACTCATCTTTTCTTACTCTAGTTTGATAAATTGCAGTGCTCTAGTGGAAATTATGCTCTTCTTACCACCTTCCTCTCTTCCGTAAGCCACCTTCTCTGAAACCCATGCCAATGTTCTGTACTTTCCACCCACTTGAAACAACCACCTTTGAAAGGAAATCAATCTACTGAAAAAAAACAGTGCTCCACCTTCTCTTGTCCAATATTGGATTTCTTCATGTCACCATCAAAGGGTTAAAATGGACCAGTGCTGTTTTGTTTCAATATGTACTTGTATGAATTTCAAGCTTAGCATCCCAAACCTAAAAAGCTAGACCTGGTGCATCTGTTTGTGACTCCACTCTGGATGCCACGCTGCAGTCACCGAAGGATGAGGGAAGCACCGTAAGGCACCACATTTAGTGAAGATCAGTCACAGTGGGCTAATGCCCTTTCTCACATTTTGTTTAAGGACAGTTCCTAAGCTCCTCCAAAGTACCTGTAAAAGACTGAAACCACATTTTCTGAGACCACCGAGGCCTATAAAGGAGAGAGGCCAGTAGAGCATTCACCTCTCCAAACACCGTGGTGGTTACCCTGGATATTTGTACAGAGTAACTTTACCATCTAATGTATGCTTGGGTGTAATGAACCATCCTGATAAGATTAACAAAGCAAGATCAAAGTCCAGCAGCACTAATATGCTCAACACAGATGCAATACTGCATGATTAGGTATCTAAGGAAGATAGACAGCTGTTATAACCCTGCTTCTTGATAACGATGCTACCAATAAACAGGAGCGTAAAATAATTTTAAGTTTACAACATCCTATTCCTTAAACTCCTTTTCTTTGCTTTTTCCCTGCCTTTAGGCAGGGAGTGTCAGGCTTACAAAAGCCTTTGGCATATCAAGATGCTCGGGCTTATTCTAACTGCAGTCACGGGTAGGATATTGGGAAATAAATATGGTGCCTGGGAACAATCACACGCTGCTGTGAAGCGTACAAGAAGTCTGCTCTTAGCTGTACCCTGAGAAAATGCAATTCACTTCACAGGACTAAGTTCACGAACAGGGTTCTGTTCAAGCTCAGGCCGCCCCAGCAGCTCCCTGGCAAAAGCGTTTCAGGAGAGATGGAGCCTGCTTAGGAAAGGTCCCTCATCTCATCCGCCTGCAGCCATGGGAGCAGGAGGCTGACAGGATGGATGAGAAAACCGGCCCTACTGCAGTGCTGCAGGGGCTGCCCCGTGGCTTGGGGGTGCTCTGTGTGCCCTCTGAAGCGCAGGAGACACCACACAGCTTCCTTCTGCGCGTACCAGCCCGGCTGCTGCACAGCAGCAGGGAGAGGTGCCCAGTCTGGGTGAAGGCCAGTTTTCAGCCACTCCTGCAGAGCTGCGGAGATGGCTTCTCCCAGCTGCCAGCATAACAGGGTCTAGCAGGAACAACAAGCATCTGATTTTTTGTGCCCACGGCTGCCTAAATTTGGGCTACCTGGTGCCTGTGAGAAAGCAGACATTTCTATCTGAGATGATGAAAAGCGGGAAAGGATTAGATAAAATTTCTTTCTGTATCTCCAGGCCCCACTGGGGACAGGGAGACTTTGCTTCCAATAAACAGAACAAATTCTTTTGCACAGAGATCCCAGAGTCCTAATGCTCTGGAGTTTCTTGTGAAGAAGTGCGCTTCTGGACAATAAAGATTGTGTCCTGGTCATACATGAATAATTTGTGAGATACTTTTTAAAACGGAGAATTGGAGAAGAGAAGGCTCTGGGGGGAACCTTATAGTGACCTTCCAATACCTGAAAGGGGCCTGTAGGAAGGCAGGGGAGGATCTGTTCACAAGGGTTTGTAGTGACAGGATGAGGGGTAATGGTTTTGAGATAGAAAAGGGTAGATTTAGGTTGGACATTAGGAAAAAGTTCTTTAACATGAAGTCCCTTCCAACCCAATGCATTCTACAATCCTGTGATTCCATGATATTTGTTTTTCCATGTTCACATACATCTCATATACGGGTAAAATATTTCCACTTAATCTGCTAGAGGCTTTGAGGGAAAGCAAAGTATTGTCTCACAAAAATGTAATCCTAATTTCTGTTCAGAAAGACTCTGTGGTTAGGATTTATTCACGTAGTTTACAGAAGGCATGTTCAAAACAGAGATTAATCTGGGGAGTTTCTGGGGAACATTAAAGAAGTTAATGCATTTGTTCTGCATGAAGCTGAAGCAGAAGATGAACAGACTGTCTTTTACATCTGTATCAGGGCTATGTTGAAACACACAAAGAAGTTATTCACATCCCCTTAGAAATACAGAATAAAGCTGTTTCCTTGAGACAAGGAAACAAAACCCTTTGTCATAACTGTTTTTCTCTTCCTATGAACATTTCTATTCTTAGCTGTTACATTTTGCTGTATCATTGTACTACAGTAGAAGAAATTCACATTTCTTTCCTGCAACAGCTGTACAGTACATACAAGTACAGTATATCAGACAAATTCCAAAGTCTGTACTGCACTACTATTTAGATCTCCTTCTCACAAAACCAGCACTGTACTTCTATGCCAAGAAGCCCACATTAATTTATGGGCGCACTCATTGTATAAAGGTCTACACTGGACATAAATATAGGGCAAATTTTCTTTTCTTAGCAGATTCCCCAAGAACTGTGTAAAAACTCGCACAACACTGATACCTTCATGCCTGTCTGTTCTGTGACCACAGAGTGAAACTACACGACCACTGACCAAAGACCTTCTTCCACGGGGCCATGAACTCTTTTGCAAGTAACAGACATACACAGAATTAAATCTCATGAAACTTGATGCAGATGTTCTATTCTTTTGCAAGAGAGAGAGATGTTTCTTCCTAACTAAGTGCACTTTTATGTCAAAGAGGAACTTCAGTATGAGCTCTTGGATTCCTCCCCATGTGAATCCTTCAGTCAATAATGAGGCCATGTATGCGGCCTCTGGTCCGGCAAAGGTTCCTGCTACTCCTGAACGACCTACAAACTAGTGAAAAGGAAAACCAGAACTGACACTCAGTTGGCGCAGAATGAAGCAGCAGCAGCAGCAGCGGTTGGTTCTGTAGCCGAGCACTAGCTGAAGGCAGACAGGGCATTCCGAGAGCCAGGGGATCTTTATAAAGCTACCAAGAAAAATGAGAGCCCTCTTATTTTCTTATATCTTATTTTCTCTTATTTTCTAATATCACAATCCAGAATCAATTGTTCATTTATGCAAGCACTTCATGTCCCTTGTTTAGCTGCCACAAAAATTCTTCTCCTGGGCTGCACTGAACTGACCTTGTTGTGACACCGGTAGTGCCCTTTTCCATCCCATTTTATAATGTTGGAAATTGAATTTGATATGCATTAGGCTCTGAAAAATGCATCTGTGAGTTTAATGACAAACCATGCAAATGAAAAGTATTTGATTTCTGTATTTAGGAGTTCAGTGGTCCAGTTCTGGCCAGTAGCATGCCGTACAAATTGGATTTCCACTGCTGCATGATTTGAAATTATATTAACCAATAAAAAGCTACTGACAAAAACAGGGTGGCCAGTAAATACCAGCTTATGCTCCTG